>JAIPRL010000039.1:0-19652 GCA_025469235.1 Pemphigus obesinymphae | reverse complement strand
TTCTTCTCGTTAAATTTGATAATAGGTGTTTAAGCTCTAAATCTAACCAAAATGCCATAATTTCAATTTTGCTATATTGCCAATTAGATGGACGGAGACAGAAAATGCGGGTATAGCATCCTCTTAAGGGATTCAAGTTTAATATTTGGCATCGTTTCAGAAACATGAACTTTGAAAAATAACCGGCATAAAATGTTTTTTTCAACAGGGAGCATTTAGAGTGCCGTCATATTCCTTCAATATTATTAGTGTACGCACCAGTTTTAGGATCTTTAACTGGTCTACCCGAAAAGTAGAGAAAGTACTGTCGTTTTGTTTATTGTCATTTGACATATAAATATGGGCTGGGAACTGATTTATCGTATTTAGTATTTAAAAAAAAAATCATGCGGGATAAAAACGACTTTTTTGATACGAAAATGTACCTTAAAATATGTCGTTTTAGATAGTACAAAAAAGGTTAAATTGCTTAAACTTCTAAAATACGTACGACCCTCCAAAATCTGATTTTACCATATTGTTTTTTAACGTTAAAGGATATATACCTGTATATATATATTTTCCAAAAAAAAAAATTTTGAAAAATGCGTCCGGGGAAAAATTGCTATTGTAGTTTTTATGTGGGTATAAATAAGGTAGTATATTTTGTAAAAAAATTTAAAGGTAGATAAGTCAGGTAGAATAGTAATGTATTTTTTTTGGGTATTTTTAGGGCATTCAAATTCGGGCTGAAAATATAGTTTATAATACGAATATATAGGTACCTATTTTTAATAGGTTCAAAAGTTATGTTATGTTGTTTTTCAAGTTTAACACGCAGCATTTTTCTTGTATTGTTATGTATTTTTATGTAATCACAGTGTTATAATGTAGGTAATATTGTGTTTTATTAATATCATTAAATATGCCAACCTCTATTTTATACAGTCCACTATCCTTTTTCATTCAGTTTAATCAAAACATATCTTATAGTATAGTATACATAGGTACTCATTGTATTACCAGGTGAACAGTCACCTCCTTTTACTCTGTCGATTTTTTAAAAATAAATATTATAAAATTAATATATATTATAAAAAACAATATATTCATTTGTAACCTGATGATGAGTTGCAGTCGAAAATATTAGTTATCTAATTATACTTCTATCTACTTATAATCCTTTTTTGAACACTTGTCACATTTTTTTTTTGATATATATTTATTTTTGTTATTATAGTTACTTACATTTACTGTTGCAACTTATATTCCTGTTAGTTTCTGGTGTTGTTTTTTAGAGATTGAGTAATATTATCAATTTATGGAGTAGTGACTACTGATAAATGCTTGTCTTGAATTATTTTATTTAGGCTATATGTGAAATCATGCCCCCTCTCTATCAATTGAGATATATTACCCACATCTACAGAAAAAAATTGATTTGTCCAATTTACAATAATTAAGTTCATATAACTGTGAAGAATTTTATAAATATTAATTACTTATTTTATAGGGTTAAGAAAGAAATTATAAAGTCTATGTATAGTTACCGTAATTATACTAAAATTATAACTGAGAGAATCATGTATAGGGACGGTTTCTAAATAGTATCAAGGGATGTAGTTGAATAAGGTGAATGCTAAGGGTTTTCTTGTCCAGAATTTCAGAAAAAAATGTAATCGTACAATTATACATGGCAAAGTTTATGTTTCTAAAATGTTGCCAACTCGGTTCAGATTCTTTAACAATATTTTTTATTTGTTGGAAAATTGTGTAATTGTGTAATTATGAAGAGAATAATGTCTCTGACAAATACAATTTTTTTTAAAAAAAATAATAACAGTTTTAGTTCATTTAAAAAAAACTTAGGAGACAATCAAAGTAAAATTATTGGAAGTTATATTAAATATCACAGATGAATAAAAAGAAAAATAATAATAAAATACTTGTAGTTTCAAAATTCATGAATGACTGATTTAATTTATATATAATAATGTTAACAATAAATATTTATAACTAATATCAACTTATTTGCTTATTTCCATAATTTATAGTAGGTATACACAATATCATAAAATGCACCAATAACAAGAATACAATAAAGATAATTGGTTTTATAATAGTTAATAATAGCAAATAGGTATAAATTATAAATTTAAATATATAATATTATAATATAAAAATAAAGATGATAAAATAATGCAATAAAATATTTAAAAAATATATAATAATAATACTTAACTAATATTGTTGGAGAAATACACGAATATTGTGGGATAAATAGTGTACTCTTAAAATTATGATAAACATTTTAGAAATAAATAAAGTTAAATCTATGGTTCTGTATATGCTTCTAAAATATTTCCAGCAAATTGTAAAATGTGAACAGGTTCATTATATTTGGTAGAATCCAGATCACATTCCTCATTTAAATTGGGTCAGGCTATAGCTTTTGCTTCTGGTATAAACGCTTGCCAGTGTTTTATTATCTAAATACAAAAAGAAAAGATTAACAAAATTAAATAGGTATAAATAATATTATATTATCAATAAGAAAGGGCCACCAAAAAATATGAATTGGTAATAATTAATAAATAAGTATACAAACTTCAATACAGAGATAATTAATGATTAAATTATAATAATTTATAATTTTATTAAATAACTAAAATGGTTCCAGTAATTTTCTTAGGTGTATTATATATGCGATTTACTGTACATGATAAAATAAAGTATATTAAGATACGGGTTACAAGACAATATAAAATTGGTATACCCAGGAACTCTTGTGAATCTTGTGAGCAGTTTCGGTCTTTGATAGATTTAATTTTAACTGACTGGAACCATCTAACCTGATTTCTTGGTTCATTCCATAAACTAAGATCATATGGACTGACAATGGTGCCATAATTTCCAGTTAAGTTTTAATACAGAGTTTTCATAGTGGGGGAGATATTAGAAGCTGAAACACAATCTACAATCTGCTATAACGAGTGGCTTGTGAACAATTCAAATATTTAACAGAAAAATATTTGTCAGTGAAAAATTTGGTTTGTTTGCCTCCCATTTCCATTTTTTTTTTAATCAAAAACTACCTATTCTAATTCCAATAGTCCGGCACGATGCATACTCTGATTACAATTTTGAAAATTTATTAAGATGAACAAGCAACATTTTTCATTTTCTTATTTAATACTATTTAATTAAAACCATTTATAAACGTCAATCTTTTTAACAAAAATAAATTTAATTAAATAAAAATAATTTTTAAAAAGTGCTTCGATAATTTCCTTG
Organism: Pemphigus obesinymphae; assembly: GCA_025469235.1. Taxonomy (NCBI): domain Eukaryota; kingdom Metazoa; phylum Arthropoda; class Insecta; order Hemiptera; family Aphididae; genus Pemphigus; species Pemphigus obesinymphae. The sequence continues at coordinate 16,379 of JAIPRL010000039.1, read as the reverse complement.
CAAATGTTATGGGAAATTTAAAATTAAAATTGATGTATTCATTGCAATGTTCTGATGGAATTATAATCTTCTAGTTAAAAGGACACCACACGTTTTAAATTTTTTTAACAGACTATAAAATGCATAAAAATGCACATATCAAAAATTGATTCCATCAGTCACTAGATAATTTTATTCTTAATAATTTATTTTTATTTCATCTTTTTACAATATTCTGAAGTTGATAAAAATGAAAAATGTGTAAACATGTTTTTTTTAAACAAATATCGTTATTACACGACAATTAAAAATGGTATTAATAACTTTAAAAATATATTTAAATATTTTTAATTTGTTTAATTTATTTTTCTTAAAATTTCATAAAAATTGTCTATACACAACCTCTTAAAAATCGGGTATTGTTTCCGATATTTCCGGATTGAGTTTTGTTAACATTTGATTATGAGTTTTATTTTTAAAAGTTCAGAACTATTTACATTTTTTTTTTATTAATTATTATAACTATTCCTTTTAAGTATATTTACATTATTATTTGCAGATAAATGTTTTTTTAATCTCGAATACACAATATAAAGAGACATATTAAAAAGCAATACCCAAAAAACATTATTAGCTGTAAACATTAGCTCAATAGAAATTTGTAAATGTAAACAATATCCATCCTAAATAAGAAAGTTCAGATATTTTTCACCAGAATGTGTAATGTTAATTTGTTTGCCAATAGCATAATAATAATATAAATTTATTGGAAAACAGAAATATTTGATTTTTTCTTATATCAACAACTTTAGATCCTGCAATTTTTAATACTTGGTAGCATTGTTTTCGGGTGATTTGGATGATAATATCACATAATAATTTATATTAAAATATATATCTGGGGAACAAGTTACAACAATGAAATTAAATATTAATATGTAATAAAAATATAACATAATATATTAATAATCTATCAGTATCAATAATTATAATCGAACAAGCTACAATACTTCTGTTAGTATAACTTGTGTAAATGTTTCATTAATATTATATCATTAATTCATTATTATTAATTACTTGAGTCTGATGGTTAATCATTTCTTCAAGATATGATGATATGACCGTTTTAAATTCTTTAATTCGATTTATTTCAAATTGTTCAAATTCTATTTTAATGGTTTTGGAAATTTGGTTAAATTCATCTTGGCATCTGGATAGTTTGGCTTCCCACTAGTAAAAATAAAATTATAATAGAGTATTTACAAATGTATATGTTTATAATTTATATACTTTACCTCAGATACTTCATTTGTAACTGTGCCTACTTTATCTAAACGTCCAGTGAGTTCAAGTTTAGTTTTTTGCTCTCGCTTTTTTGTTAATATCATCTGTGCATGTTGCATGTTTTGATAGACTTTTACTCTCTCATGAAAAACATTCTAGAAAAATTTTAAATAAATAAAAAAATATTATTATTAAAAATAAATTACATACTTTTACAGCTCCAATAAGGCCAATGTAATCTTTTAAAAGTTCGCAAAAAATTGAAAAATCTGTGTTTGCTTGTTCAGTTCTTACAGTTTCAATCTATAAAATTCAATATTTTGAATGAAAATTATTATGGTTTCATTAAGTATTCAAATTTACAAATTATATTGACATAGTTAAAAGAGAAGGTCGCATATAGTTTTTGTTGTAAAAAAAGATTTTAGTCCATTTCACATATCGCTTTGCTTTATTTTTACATTTTAGGAAAAAACAGTTTTGAAATACTTATTGCCAAAAAATTGTTTTCAAGTATTTAAATTATGGTATTTATCTATGCTTCTCATAGATTCATTTGTGTTAATATTTCGTTTAAGACTGAATAACATAATAAAACTACCAAATTTCGTGGGAGTGTGCTATACATATTGATTATAATCCATAGCTTGTCTATGGTGAAGAAGCCATAGAAGCCTATGGGGTGGAAACCGGTTGCCACTAACTCGAAGAGGCTCTATCTTAACGTGCAACTACTATAGATAAATAATTCTATTAAATTACTGTTGAGACAGTTACTGGTGAGATCCCTATATGTACCTACATATTATATAGCTATACTAGTTTTATACTTGTAGGTATTTGTGGTGTTTATAAAACTAATATAGTAATAATTTGAGTAATCTGGAATTTGAATAGTTATTATTTGCTAAAATTTTATAAAACTACGCTCTATAATAATCAACATATTAAAAACTAAAAATTAGGTTAGAATAATAATCATTCTCGTCGGGGTACCTCTAAGAGATTTTTCATTATTTTTAAATAGTTAAGCTATAATAATGGTATATGTATTAAGTTTTCCCTCAAAAATATATTATCTTTATACTTGTGGTTCTGCTAAAATAGGCTTAATTTGAAAAAATCTCTTAAAAATCATTAAGGATCTTTAAAAATAGTTAAATTAAAAATCACCATATTATTAAACTTTCTGGGATTAATGTAAAAAAAACATTATAATCAATTTTTAATTAATAGATTTTAGCCCTATAGAAATTTAGAAATACTTCTTTTACAAAATTTTCAAATAAAATTTTTTCAAAAATACTACCATTGTTTAAATTGCATGTTCAGCCATAAGGGCAATTTTTATTATATGCAAAGTTTAAAACATTGTAGAAATATTTAAAAACTAAGTATTGCAATTTTATTGTAAGTAGAAGCATAAATAAATATGCCACAATTTAAAGTTTTTTTCTGGAAGATAATCTATTAGTGTTAAGTACTACAAAATTGTCTTTTACCCAATATGTACAAATAAAACAAAGTGATGTGTGGGGCGAACAAATATTAATTTTTTTAATGAAAAAATATAGGCACAACTTTCTACCTTAACTATTATTTTTTCCAGAATATGGATACGTTTTTGATAGTTCAAATAATAAATATAAGGTAGTTTTATAATTTATTATATTTAACAAATAATTAATATAACATAAGTATCAAATTAAAAAGTAAAGATTAGTGATAAAAACATAAAACGGTATTTGTTGATATATTAAATATTAAACCTTTTCAAATACATCAGCGAGTTGTGATAAAGCACGTGACAATCCTGTGTGTTCTTCACAATTACTTAATACTGCAGCAGACTTTGCAAAAGATCCACTTGAATGTGCTAATTCCTTACGATTGATCACTAATGTTTCAACAGCACCATGTAAATTGCGTAGTTGCAAGTCTAAATTTTCTATTTGTACTTCTTTTTCTTCAAACCACTATAACAAATATTTTGGTCAGAAATAATTTAATAAATAAATAATTTTAATTACAGGTTCATTTTCGTCCATTTTATAAGTGATTTTGTTCACAGTTTCTCCAACTTTATTAAAAAGTCTCATTACACCAGCACTACTCAATGCAGATGTATTGGTTGCTTTTGGAAGTTCACAGTCTATAATTCACAGTGTATTAATTTACACTAAATTAATATTCATTAACAATAATTAAAACGTAATAATTACCTTGTTCCAGAAATACACAAAAGTTTTTATCATTACGAAGAATTGGATGTAGGGCAATTCTTTTTAAGAACCTTTCTAAAGCCAAACGTCTTTTTTCAATAAATTCTGCAGATGTTGTTTGATCAGATTGATTTCCAGATATTTTTATTCTAGTAGATCCTTTAGTGAATTTAAATATTCTCTCTATATATATATTTTACATATATATATAATTAGTTTATATTACTTACCTAACATATTTTTTTGGGGAGCTGGTGGTATAAGACGTCCAATTCTTAAATATTTTTCACTTAGCTTATTATGTAGTCCTAGAAAATCACTGAACCTTCTAAGTACTGCCATGTTATTTGTTTTAAACATGGGCATATTTGTACGAGTGACAATTCTATATGCAACATAAGAACTCATGCCTTCTCCAACCTTTGTAGTCTCAGCTATGGATATTTTTATAAAACAGTTTTCAATATTTTCGTTGTTCTTATCATTAATAGACATATTTGGTATATTTTCTATTTGATTATTTTCTTCAGTAGTTGTAGGAGTATCATTTTCTTTTATATTTATTTCTTCTTCGAATCCATTGGAAATAACATTTGTACTTGATACTTTTTGTAAAACCTTTAACAATAGTATTAATAAATAAGTAAATATTTAATTTATATAGATGCATTTTTTATGATTTATGTAAATGTCCGATTATTCAAATATAATTATAATTCCACAAAAATGCACCTTCCTATATTTAAATTGTTTGACTAGTTGAATAAACTAGAGTCAATTCTAAAATAAATTTTGAAGTAATAAAATAATCTCATATTCGTACCACCTTTTATTATTATGTAATCACGATATTTGTTCAAAAACTAGTATCACAGTATGATAAAAAATTATCTTAAAGAAAAATAATTACACTAAACGAAACATGAGAACTTAAACTAAGACCAAGCATAGAGTTTTTGTTCAATAAGTATATTTAATATCTAAAATTTGTGATTGAAAAACACCAATTTTCCAAATTTAAAAATATTATTTTAACTAAAAAAAAAAAAAAAAAACGCTTTATTTGTCCATAAAAAATATTCTCATCTATCACATAAAAAAAGAATATATTAATACATATATAATATATAAGACGTTGTATTTAAAAAGTGAGAACATGTATTAATACTGTCACATATATAGCGTCTTCTTAAGAGTACAATTTATGTATTTAAAAACAGTAAAAAAATATTTTCTTGGATAAAATGTATTAAAAATTTAGAATATGAAAAATATAATCTCATAAACATTAAATATGACGATGACTTTTTTTTATGTACCTACCTATGCATTATAAATAGTATATAGGTATAAAAACACATTTAATGTAGTTATAATTAATATTATAAAAAATATTATTAAAATTATATGGATTTAGGTACCTATATTTTTATTAAATAATTATATTAAAATTTATTGTTACTTAAAATATTGAATAACATTTTAATATGATTTCATTGGTTATAGGCCAGAATGACTGTCAAAAAATTATACAGTACCCATCATAATTTTGATTTTTAACATTATTATTGTTTAGTGTGTGGTTCATGGTAAATGTTGGAAAATTATGATAATAATTTTGATAAGTATCTTATATCATTAGACATTATTGTATATTGTACTATAGCTAATAATAATAAAATAGGTTTTAAAATGTAAAATAATTGGTATATATATTAATTTATAGTAACATACTAGATATAAAGAAAATAATATTACACTCACATTTAGTATTTGATTTAGTATATGATTCAAATTTAAAATGAAAATAAAACAAAATTGTAGATATTTGTATATTTACTTAAATATAATTATTAAATTTATCTCACTATTATTTATAATCAGTTTTTAAACCAATATTTACTTTAACAAAAAATACTTTTATCAGTTTCTGTTTGAAGTGGGAGAGTCCTAATTAATTGATTGGGGTTGTCCCCTATCAATTTACTCTGTATATTTTTATTGAATAAAATAATAATGGTATGTAACAATTTTATGTTGACTTGAGCCTTACTTCTTTGTCGTCATTTAACGGCACATCAGTTTCAACCGGTGTTTCAATAGTAGGGGGTTCTTCTTTTAGACTAATATTGGTTAACGGTGGTGGGGCCATCACGGCCGAAGTGTACAATTCTTCATTTCTCAGACTGCTAAGATCCTAATAATCGTAAGAGAAAAGATTAAAAATCCACCTAATCTCGTAAATGACTAGATGATGTTGTTATGATCATCAAACAACGCCCCTTTTTTATGTTTAAATAAAATCTACTCACGTCGATTGTCGAACTGAAAATATCGTCGTCCTCGTCGTCGACTGGGTCGTCCGGAACCATCATAGGAGGTAATTTTTCGGTCATCGCGAGCTTGACAACTGGACAAGAAAATTATCTAGTAACAACGATTTATTGAAGTTTTCGAGCTGTCAAAACGTCAGAATCGAGCAGAAAAAAGTACGATACGAAGAGGGACAGAGTTCTACGACCGTCTGTTTTACCTTCGGATATATTTATATTATAATATCACGTCCGCAAAACGCCAGATTGTCCAAAACGTGATAACTACGGCACTCGAGATAACGCGCGCGCACCGTCACGCCAACGTTGGCAGCACTGGTCAAACCCCCATCCATAGATTTCGTGTCCCCCACCACACGACACGGAATGCCACATATACGCTTAACCCAGACGGCTCCGTTTTCCAGATCATTCCTTTTCGTCCGTCGCGTCGACCTTCTTTTGGATGCGTACAGTCCGAGTGTGACGTTCTCGAATTTCGTTTTGTTTTGTGTAAGTTTTTATTTTTATTTTACAAATTTATTCTCTTTTTTCAACGTTCTCGACGCAATGTCCTGCCGTCGATTACACGACGATGGTATTCCTAAAGTTTCCGAATTGATCGACTGCACAACGCGCACGATGGAAACGGATGAAAATTCCAATACCGGCGTGTCGCACGTATCTTTTTTTTTTCACCATCGTGTTATTATGCAGGCATTTTATTATTTCCAAATTAATGATAAATGCCCATCCCTCTATTGGATTGTTTTATTGGTCACGTTTTATCGAAAATTCATGTATTCCAACACTTCACAACTGTGTTTTCGAATAAATTCCTCATTTTATTGACTTGTTTTTCACAGCATCATACCTTAAAATTGTCTTAACGAATGCATTACCTTAGTTTCAGGTAACTATTCAAAATGGTCAACGGACGTATCCCGTCCGTTTACAGTAAGACGTACGTGACGCCTCGTCGTCCGTACGAGAAAGCACGTTTAGACCAAGAGTTGAAAATCATCGGCGAGTACGGTCTGAGGAACAAACGTGAAGTATGGCGTGTGAAATACACGTTGGCCAAGATCCGTAAAGCCGCTCGTGAGTTGTTGACACTCGAGGAGAAGGACCAGAAGAGGCTTTTCGAAGGTTTGTATTCTTACGTATTTTTTGTTGGGTTTACTTACTGGATTTACAAAATATACTACGATGATGAAACTAATTATATCTGACACCTCTCGTCTGAAATTTCCGATAATGTTGCTATTTTAAACCTAGCTGAGTAATTATTTTGTAAATATTGTATTATTTATTATACTTAATGTCTTTCTACCACCTACCAATTATATTTCATAGATAAAATTAATCTTTTTTTCTGTTATAGGTAATGCTTTGTTACGTAGATTGGTTCGTATTGGTGTATTGGATGAAAGCCGCATGAAGCTCGATTACGTTTTGGGTTTGAAAATTGAAGATTTCTTGGAACGTAGACTGCAAACACAGGTATAATTTCATAACTAGCTATATGTGTATAATAATAATGCCTTTTAGGTATTTGTGGTTTAAAAGCTGATATAACTTATATGATGAATTTTTAATTTATTTTCTGACACCTCTTCTGAAATATTTTTGTTGAAAGTTAAATGTCTGAGAGTTTTCGGCTTGCCTTAAAATATTAGTTTATATGAAAATGTAATTTATAATAATTGTTTTAAATTATATTTTAGGTATTCAAATTGGGCTTGGCAAAATCTATTCATCATGCACGAGTTTTGATCCGTCAACGACACATTCGGTATGTTCGAACAATTTATTTTTTAAATTACATTGGGTATGTTTTATGCCAATTGTTTTGGGCAAGGATGCTGGAAAATTATACCAAGTTAATCCTAATCACAATTGGGCTAAAGTATTCATGCATTGAGTTAATCCAAGGTTGGACAAATGTTTTCTGACCTTTTTCATGGCAATGCTACATGACGAAATGTTTCTAGGAGTAGTGGGCCTATTATTCTTGGGCAAGGATGGTCTTAAATCTAGTATGAACTAATCCTAATCATAATAAGGCTACATTGTTAGGCTTTGGTTAATCAAAGGTCGGAATGATTATCATCTGTCTTTTTCATGACAAAGCAACAAAATGTATTTGAAAAAATTATTTTTAACCATGCCTTTTGTTCTTGGGCAAGGATATTTCATAAACAATATTAAACTATTCCTAATCACAAATTGGCTAAATTAATGTACTTTGGTTAATCAAAGGTCAGAATACGATGTTCTGTCTTTTTCATGACAAAGTAACAAACACATTTTAGATTAAAAATCTAATGGTTATAGGTTTTGGTGATAAACTGTTATGATTAAAATGAAAATATTCCATGTGTAAATTTTATCGAACTTGGTAGATTAATAAAGTACAATAATTATTTTCTTATTAGATGAAAAATATCTCAATTCAATATTGGCAATGAGTACAAATTTTATTTTTAAACAGGCCACTTAGAATGTTCATTATTTATTTATGACATTTTAACGTCTGTGCTTGACAATTATTTAATTGTGAGCTTATGTTGCACATTCCCTTTGATATAAATCAATAGTACTACATACTCTATGTCTGAGAAATTCGGTGAGTTACTACAAAATAGTACTAACTACTATATACTTCCTATTCAGTCTACAATTAAATAATATATAAATTTTGAATTTCGGTTGATTTTTATTATTAATTTTATAGTGTACGTAAGCAAGTCGTGAATGTACCATCTTTCATTGTTCGCCTCGACTCTCAGAAACACATCGACTTCTCCCTAAAATCACCATTCGGTGGTGGCCGTCCTGGACGTGTAAAGAGGAAGAATTTGAGAAAGGCCAAGACCGCTAAGGACGATGGCAAAGAAGAAGAAGAAGAAGATTGAGCTATTTAATATTTTCTGTGTATATTTTTTAATAAAAAATACACTTGACAATTTTTCAATATTGTAACGTATTTTTTTATTTCCTACATAAATAAATCCTATGTAACCATTAGAGCCCTGCATGGGGCCACATTAGGGTCTGGGCTTCCTAATTTTCTGATAGGTACCTTGTACTTAAAGTTGTTCATATTTTAAAAAATTTATATTTTCATTTATTAGATATTACAACCATTTTCTTAAATTAGAAAGTACTTATTGAATTTGTATCGTTAATTAATAATAAATTATACTTTTTACACACACATTACTATCTAGGTAATAAAATACGAGTGATATTATTTTATTAACTAATTGTATGTTAACCCAACTGGTCTGGGCCAAATATATCACTTGGTCTGACTATACCGGGTGGGCTTGATTTTTTAATTGAATTTTGAATTAAGACATTGAGCTCATGCAGGGCTCTAGTAACCATTGGATTAATTAAAACCAATTGGTTTGATTCTCAAAAAAGTAATTTTAATCAGATTTAAAAATTTACAAATGTACTGTGGTTTATATTACAAATTTTGATCATTTGCAATTCTTATTTTTTTTTTTTTTTTTTTTATTAAGTGCATTTTTGTATACAATTAACACATTTAAATAAAAGGGTGTTTTTGTAATTTGAAAGTGAATTAAATATTTTTTCAATAAAACAATTTTAAGCAGTTATGTGATTGATGCCCCAAAAAATATTTAATCATATGGGAAATTGTTGTGTTGTAAAATATTAAGTTTGTGAAAATTGGGTTTTGTAAGGATATTTGCAATTTTTTGGAAAATTAACAATTGTTTGAAAAAAATATTGTTAATGAGATATTGCATATTACCTTTAAATTCTTATTTATAAGAACTTTATTTTAGAAAGATATAATTAAAAATTTATTATAAAGTATAACATATCAAGCATCTTACAGCAGAGCTGTTTTTATATTTGCATTTAAACACGTTTTATAAGTTGATTGGAAGAATTAAAATATTGAAAACGTTTGTTACAAATGAGAAATGCCCATTTGAGTTTTACATTGAAAATTGTTTTGTGCCGATGTTTCTGTAAATGTAAATTTTGATTTTGTTTTTGTAAAAAAATAATTTTGGCATTCAATTCAACAAAAAAGATGACATTTCAAAATATAGTTTTTTTTTATAATTTTAACTAGTTTTGTAATTATTTGAAAAATACTAAAAATCTCATCTTTTAATAAATGATCGTATGGAAAAATTGTTACATGTATAGTTATTTCATTCTAATAGTAAAATCAGTAAGTATATTATTTGTGAACATTTTAAATTTCTAGAATCTATAGAATTGTTTTACATTATTTCCCGAAATTTTTGGTTATCAAGTATTTTTCTTTTGCATTTATCTAAAATCTTGAAAAACTACTTCTAATGTTTAAAGCATCTTTTTATTGATATTTTAACTGAAAAATGGATATTTGCAGGGATGTTTTGGTGACAAGAGTTGGGAACACGTGGTTTATCTAATGAGCAATTTAAAAAAATTGGGTAAAACTTATCCTCAAGTATTTACATACATACTCTGAATTTGGTATTTCTTTATTCATTTTTTGATGATCAACATGAACTTTTTGATGTAATTAATTGATAATTATGTACAGTTCCAATTTAGGGGGGCAGTATTATAAATGTCTAATTAATTTTAATAACATATTTTCCATGTAACCTGATACTAGCCAATGATAAGAAATAAAAATAAAATTATTATCGAAAATTAAAATCTATTTCAATGAGTAAAGTGAATATGAAACTTTAAAAAAATAACATACAATTTTATAAAATGTTAAAATACATGATAATGTGTAGAATTTAATATGTGATAAATCCACGCAAAATAAAATTTTTTTTCATCAAATAACTGAGTGTTATAGGTTAAATACAAATTTATAGCTTAAAAAATTAAGTTAAGATTGAATAATAAATAAAATAATTAAAATAATAGTAATAAAAAAAATCATTTAAAATATAATCAATAATAATAATAATAATAATAAAATATTAATTTAAACAATTCAAAAAATGAAAGAAAAAAAGGACGTGACTGTATATTTTCAATAAATAAATATTTATGTAGTCTTCAGGAAAAATAATAATAATTAAGCACCAGTTACATTAATAAATAAATATACGCATTTTGTAGTAGCATTAATAATAAAAGCATTTTGCAATAAAATTAGCCTACGGTGCTTTCTTTGATTTCCGTTTTTAAATCAAACCAACCCGTGAATTCGGGCGTGTTCTTGTTAACGTAATCGCTTATGTTCAACACTATTTGACCCAAGACTGGACTGTGCCATGTCTTTTTGGTCAAAACGGTAACTTCCAATTGCTTGCTGTTCAACTCTGCCACACCCATAATGTATTCAAACGTTTCATCGTACACAGGGTTGCAGTTATCCTTGTACGTCTACATAAAAAAAAAAAAAACAACTAATAGTTTACTATCTTTTATTTTGGTCTTACTTCAGTTTTACGCTTGGTGTTACTATTTTCTTTTTTTGGTAATACATACAACTTGACATATGGATCAGGGATGTCTGAAGGTTCTTTGATTGGTAGGTTTCTGAAAAGAAGGTCATTACACATTATTACCGTATACGACATTTTAATTATTATTAAATTCTTACAAAATTTTATGTATGGTAACATTGAGACGTTGCCTGGCAACACTAAATGCCAGAGTCAACTGTATACTTCCCAAAGGTCCGGGAACTGGGTCAGATCTAATATAAAAAGTGACATTTATTTATGGGTTTAAAAGATTGAGGAAACATAATAGTTTCTTACAATTCAGATGATAATTCTGTTGTTTCAGTTTGCTCGACAAGTGGTTCTTGTTCACTGCCACTGCCACCAGTGGAACTTCGAGAAACCATTGAATCTCTTTTTATTGACGATCCCCTATTTAAACTGCTATTTGTGGGTGCCGTGATACCAACAGTCGATGGTGCTCTACTTAAACTAGTAGCTGGCGATTGATTCTCGGATACTTCTGATGTTGTTATGCTATTGACAGACTTTGTCGATTGAACAGAAACTTGTCTCGACAATGGTTTTGTTGAAATATCTGCATCATCAGTAATTTCTACCAGTTTGGGCATTTTTTTTAAAAACTACAAAGTAAATCATTTTTATATCAATATAATTCAACATAAATATTATACACAAACATACCTTGAGTTGTAAACAAAACAATAGTTTACTTTCATGTTGTTGATTTTTACTGTCGATTATTAGATCATAAGGTTGAGGCTCCACTTGCATTTTTTCGGCAAGTAGTAGATCCGACAATTTGTAAATGTATAAGCCTAATTGAATGTTGGTTTTTTGATCTATAACCTATGAATTTCAAAATTATTATATACTTTTTAAATCAATAACATGACATAATATGAAGTGCATACCTTAAACTCAACACTATCCGTTTCAGGGTTGTTCACCAAAAATGTAAATCCTTGTTCGTAGACAGGCCGTTCAGTACGCAACTTTGCTACAGTCATTTGGGTAATTTGACCAACTGTTACTCTAACTAATGGATCAGGTTTGCTTTGAGCACGACCATTCTACAATTACCACCAGATTTGATTAAAATTTAAATATAATATAAAATTTTAATACACTATTACGTAACAGTACACACCGGCAAATTAATGGCAGAATCTACATATACCATCACCACAGCTGAACTCATGTTTGTAATTCGTAGTTCTTGAGTTTCAGTTAGAGCCTACACAGTAAAATATTGGATTTTCATAAATATAATAAATTATTTTACTTTTTAATTACCCTTTTTAATGCATTTTTGTCCAAAGTCAATTCTAACCATAGCATGCGCACATGTACCATGCCGTGTTTGGTATCTTCTAAGTTGATCCACTATAAACAATATTTTACAAATATTAATAATAAATAATACATTTCTGTATTATTTAGTGATGCAGTGGTTGACATTTAATGATTACCTTGTCAAATTCTCCATTTTTGACAACACTGCTAACTGGCAATGTAGCTCTACATAATAAAATTCATTAATTTATAAATACAAATAAAAAACAATAAATTTACTACATTCTTACTTTCCTAGATTTGAATGTTTTTTTCCCACCATTTCATCCTCATCATACAGTTTTAGTTTTAAAACTTGTCCTCTGGGAGAGAAAGAGGCAAACTACAAAATGACAATATAGTAAAAATTATTTATATAGTTAATATAAATAACAATAAATAAATATTTGGATAGAAAATAATAACTTTACCTCACACCAATAATCCCATTTAGGATTTAGTTCATTGTTTATAGTAGGTGTTTTATATTGCTGTGCCCCTAACGTGACAACAACATATGGATCTGACTTGCCTTTTCTTATCAAGCTCATGTCTTTAGCTACTAAATTCTTGGCTTGAACAATATGTACGCGTAGGACACCCTAAAAAAAGAAAATGATTATGTTTAATACGAATAATCAACTAGTAAATATTAGATAATATAATCAAACACTTACTTCTGGTTCTGGTAATTTCACAACATGTGTAGCTATTTCGTTACTTAGCTTTATAGGTAATTTATTTGGTAAAACCATTGTAGCAGCTACTTGCTGAGCAATGACTTTTCTTATCACATCACTAAAACAAAAATTGAGTTAACATCACACGATATATTTAGAAAAATGAAAATCTCGCGATTTTAAAATGTTTAAATATATTTTAGAAGTAATTACAAAATATATACACCAGTCACCAATAACATATTTTTAATGTGAAGTATTAATAAATAAAAGTATTTTAGGAGATGCAAGTTTCTGAGAAACTGGGTGATTTATCATTATTTTGAAAACGTCTATACAAATTTAAATATTTGTAAAATAATTGAAATATTTATATTGGTGATTTTCAATAAAAGCAGAGTTATAAAGACTTTTAATTTAACGGAATTTTCTATTTTTAAAATTAATTACCTAATTATTGTTTAGAAATGAAAATTTAACAATTAAAAATGTTAAAATACATTTTAAAAGTAATCTAAAACTAGTCCCAAATCTGTAATACTTTTTATTATTGTATAATCACAACATTTGTTTAAAAAAAAAAAAAAAACAAACAAAAAAGCATTTTATAATGGTTTCAGAAGCAATATACTCATTATAAAATATATAAAGAACAATATTTTGAAGACTACCTAATCGGTACATCGGTATTTTACAGTACTTCAATTTAAATTATTAAAATATAATACATTAATTATGTTATTAAATATTGTATATAAAAAAAATCTAACTTATTTTTTTGAATGACACACTTTTTAGTAATTAATATTTTTTAAAAAAGAGATTGTATCCAAAATAATATTATTTATATAATAACTCTAAAATCCTTTTAAGTGGCAATTATGTTTGTTTTTCCTGTACACGTTCATTACTGAAAATCATTAATATGGCATCTTCTTAATACAATATCTGAGACATTATAATGTACTAAAATTACTTGAGACCAGGCATGTCGAGAACATCGGCAACACCCATCAAATCGTAATCAATGTCCGGTTGGTTTAAGAAAAATATCTGCAATCCTCCCACTAGAGGTGAAGTAATGATTAATGGTTTCATTATCACTCTCATCATACCGCGCATCTGTTCAATAACATCTCCATATTATTTACCATAGTTCTATAGGTAACTTAAAAACTACTCGTCATTACTTGAAAGTCTCTGATGCCGCAAGGAATCCCACTGACAAAGAATGATATGTCACAATCGCTGGAAAATCTATAAGTATTTACAGAATATCGGTTAAATATAATACAGCAAACCGTAGTAGATAGGTACCACTGGCTATTGATCCGATACTCACATGACGTCAATGTCCAACATTATTTGATCGCGCGATACTTTGTCGTATACTTTAACACCGCCAATTTTCGGTGGCTACAAAAGGAGACGGAACAGCAGATTAGGTTTGGAGGTTTGGACTCGAGGAAACGATTACTCACTATGGACCCCAGTCGCAGTTTGTCGAAGGCGAAACTGTTGATCTTGTACTCGCGTAGACTCTCGGCGACCATGGGCTCCAACGTCGTTTTGATGGCGTTCTGAGCGTACGCGCTCACCAGCGGCCACATCTGCTTGACGATCTAAACGCAAGTCGGATATAATAAGTCGGCGTGCGTCCGTGTAATTTTTTTAAACACCTAACCCCTACCGTAGTGTATATTTTATCATACGGGCACGTACCTGGTTCAGCCATTCGGCGCGATGGACGTCCGGGAAGAACACCCAGGACGGTAGTTCGGACACGTTGGCGGCGACCAGGTGTCGCTCGTCCGCGGCCGCCGCCAGTTGGGCGCGTCTGCGCTTCAGCCGCCCGGCCTCGCGCCACCGGTCCCGCACGACCGAAGCGTAGGCCATCAGCGGCAACAGCACCCAAGTGCTGACGGTGGCTATGCGCCAGTAGCCGAAAGCGAACACCACGGCCGACGTGACCAGGTTCAGCAGCACGCTCGAGACGGTCTGGAACACGGACGGGCCGTCCGCCACCACATCGTCCGTCGCCGGGTCGCGCTCCGCGGCGACCGCGGTCCTGTCCGCCGCGGAAGCTCCCTGCGGTCGGTCTTGGTGGTCGGCCATCGATTTGTCGCACGACCGTGATTCCCGAGATTATTATATGATAGGTACTACCAGTACGGCGTTATCGCGGACGTAAAACGGCAAAAAACGCCACGGACGAACGCGCGGCGGTGTCCTACACGCAAGACTGACGGCGCGTTCGAGTAAAAACAGACTGCGGCGGCGGCGGCTATGACATCACGTCGTCGCCGGGAAACGGCCGAGGCGGCGTCGTAATAACGGTGGACGGTAAGGAGAGGTGGTGGCGGGTCAACTGCGAGGTCTTTCCTAAATCTACAGTACCGTAGGTTTTCGTCATAATAATTCATTATTATTACAGCTCGTACGGAATATAATATTATTACACGATAATCATAAATAAGTGAAATGCGTATAGTTGCGTAATACTAATAGTATAATACAGACGGGATCATTTACACTGATAACGGTTGTTGATAACAATATTATGATCCAAGTTTGAGCAAAACAATATTAGGGGTCACGGTCCGGAATGGGGAACGGAGAAGGACTGCTGTTATACAAGTAGCGCTCTCACTCCAGCAAGCAATCTTATCAGAAATTGTACTTCACGACATGGATAATGAATACAAATACGAATACGATATACGATTATTTTTTAAATATTGTCATTTATTATTTAATTATATTATAATAATATATTCAATAAAAAAAATTTTATATTCTTGAGACCCCGTGTAACCTTTAAATCTTATTATAATGTTCATTCCTCTGCGATAAACTCTCAATATGGCCCATCCATTCGTTTATTATATCTATGGAGCAGGGCATTTTTTAGCGAATATTCACTCCGTGCATGGGCGTCCATTAGGGGGGGCAAAACAGGGACATGTCCTCCCCCTGGCTTTTCCGTACCTACTGTAAAAATTTTATTTAAATTATATTAAATCACTAAATCCAGTAGATAGGTACTATAATATTATGCATTATTTATTAAAATAAAATATTGAAAATTCGCATTTT
>JAIPRL010000038.1:206181-258718 GCA_025469235.1 Pemphigus obesinymphae | reverse complement strand
ATAAAAAGATACATGATACTGGAAAAAAATGTATCTAGATACAAGATACAAGATACTTTCAGAATATGTATCATGATACAAGATACAAGATACAATTGTATCTTTGATACGTATCAAAGATACATGTATCTGTGATACTGCCCAACCCTGATCATATATATGCCGTTGAATCTACCACCATCTGTGCACTCTTCTCAGTCTTCACTTTTCAGTGGCTCACGCCCAGAGACGGCCTGAAAAATTATTGATGATGGGAGGGGGGAGGTGTTGACATGAATTTACCAACTTTTATTTCCTTAAAGACGCATACGAAAATAAGCCAAAAAAAGTTAAATCTGCTATTTTCACTGGTTTGCCTATTACCGCACAAACCTTAAATTACCTACTAATTTCCAAATATTTTCTAAAGAGGAGAGATATCTCACCCCCATCCCCATCCTTTGGATTGCCTTGCTGACACACATCAATGGACATTTATTAAATTCTCTGAAATATTTTGATAAACTTAACCTAACTTTACATAATCCAATCTAACCTAAACTTACTAGATTTAAATGACTATTTTATGGCTTACACATAGGTGAATAGTGATGTGTTATAAAAAGGTGATTTTCTTTAATCTTCACAAAAACTCATTAAAATGTTTGGTCATATTTATCTGGGATCCGTCCAATAAATAATTCATAACATATTATTATAGTTCACATTTTTAAACAAATATAGTATATAATATTACAAGGTAATATATACTATTTTAAGTCTGTTTTGAAGATGAAAAATCACCCTCGAAAAACTATGAATCATTTTTCAATCTTATTTTAACGAGTAAAAAAAGACAACGGCTAAAACCATCTCCAATTCCTTAAAGAACCTTTGAAATTTGAATCCCCCCTTACATATAAGTACCTACATCGCTTTGATCAAACTATAGTCAAAATATTAAAATAAAATATACTTATATATGACTGATAAATCTTTTTGGCTTTGGAATATGAAAGGGTTCTAGTGTATTAATATTTTCCTATATTTCTTCAGATTTTTTTAGATTCAATCTGCAGTATTTATTTTATAGTTTAGTCAATAAAATATATTTTAAAAATAATTGAATTTAAATTAATTTCATTCCAAACCAGTTGTCTATAAAATGCCAAAAACCAAATTATTTTTTCTACTTATTTTCGTCTTTAAAATGAACAATAATGTGTTGATATCAACAAGTTAAAAGTTCACCACATAACTATTATTATTATAATTTGGTTAAAATTAAAGTGAAATATTTTCACATTTTGGACGAAGCAATAAACACTTTATACTGCGTATTAGTATAGTTGAATAAAATCTGTTTGCTTTCATTTTGAAGTTTTGGTATAATTTGTGTAGTGTTATACATATATATTATGTTTACAGTATTAAATTATACATAACGGATATTTTTCTTTTGATGAAATTGAATTGCTACACATGTTATAACGATTTATAAAAATATACGTTTTAATAAACAAAACAAAAATCTGTATCACTTAGAAGTCAATTTGTTCTGCACAAAATATATCGCCTAATCAATTTTCCACTTCAAAAGGAAATTGATATTTATTATACAAATCGCATTTTGTATACTCGTATTATTATAATGTATTACTCTGCAATAACACGGGATATTTTTTGAAATATATCAAGTAATTTCCAGTAAATAGAACAAAGGCGTCTTTAATATATATTGTATTGTAATATATACGCTTGTGCATTTGTATAACTAAATTGGCTTAAAATGTACTTTATGTATTCATGTGGTTGTCCTCTTTAATTTTATAGAAATCTCAAACAGAACATTCAAATGACTTTATATACACTCTAATTTATAATATAACCAGAGAATTAATACAAACGGAATAATGGAAATTTCGCATAAAAACAAAACCAATTTTAAAAACAAAACTCATGAAGGAAATGTCAAAGACAGAATATGTTTTACGATTAAGGGTTTTAATGTCCAGGTCGCTATAATATCATGTTTATTATAAACGAGTCTAATCTAAAATTATAATAATGAAGTCACTATTAATATAGGTATCTGGATACTTTGAACACATATATTAACATGAAAAAAAACGTATGAGAATGGTTTCAAAATAATAATAACGTATCTTTTTCAAACTCGGTTTAATGATCTAAAATACTTCTAGGTGTGCCATAAAATATGTACAATATCTATTATTAGTATTATATTTTAATAGTGATTTTAAAAGATACAAATCTGGATATAAATATTGTGATTCACGTACCTAAATCTTGTAAATATAAGTTTATCTCTACATATTTGATATCGGATTTTAAGTATTATCACTTAAGGTGTACATAGTGTAAAAATCATTTATAAGCATACATTTCCAAAAAAAAAGTTTGTTTGCATTTTTTATGATTTATGATTTATATATGTTTTAAATATTTTAATTTAAAGTTATCAAACAGTAAATTTAAAATAGTTAATATAATATAAACTATACATGTTAGGAAGTTGTGCGTTGTTAAAAATGTCAAAATTCGTCATATTGATGAAATTATATGAAAATTAATTTAAAACTATTGATATTGATGGTAAATTTCGTGTATTTAAATACACTAGACAATTTATTTTATCATAAAATATACATAGACGAATTGTTTAATATTTATGGTCTTATTTAGATTCATAAAATTATTTTTGAAAGAACAACACCATTTATCAATAATTTATTTTTATTTCTTATAAATTTTGGAAGAACTGAAGAATGCAATGATTTTGAAATTGTGTGTTTTTTATATTCATATACAATTTTTGGGTATGAGTCAAGACATTTGTTTTTAACATAAGAGAATTCTCTATAACAAATTAGTTTTAATTGGTACTTTCCAGAAGCCATATTTTAATTTCCCCACTAGTTTCCTTAAGTATAAAGGAAAGTTCCCTTTTATAAAGAACACTTTTATAAATGGGAAAATAATATATAAAGTTGTCATGGTTATCGATTTTTATTTTATTTTTAATAAAATTATGAAAAACTTCACTCAGAATCGTTTATTTGAATGCTATGGTTTATCTTTGATTTACAATTTAAAATAATTATAATACACTATTCTGTCCAAGAACAGAATGATGGGCACACTTTTACCATCTGTATACTGAAGAATTCAATTCAATCAATAAAATTACTCTCATTATACATCCAAGCCGGTGCTAAAAAATATTTGCGGTGGGTTGTCAGAGTAATTTTCAGACTAACTATAATTTCACCCACTTATTTCCCCAAAAAATTTTAATAAGCCAAAATGGAATACAAAAACAGGTCATACATTTTTTTATTAACTTGCGAACTTCACTTAATTTTTCCGACTGATTTTCTGAATGAGAGGTCACCTCTAAACTCCCTTTCTCGCCGACCCTGCAAACAAACATATTGTTATATTAACAATTATCTATTTGTAATTTCGCAATATCTATTGTCATATAAGGTAAAACATTTAATAAACAACATTGTCATTTATGTAAAATTATCTCTTGGAAGGATAACTTAATATTATCGTTATTATCGTTTTAATAAAATATAATATCTTAGATATAAATTATATTTTTTTTGTTCGGCAGATATAATAATTATTGATAATTTATTGTCGTATTGACAAAATAATATAAACGATATATTTTTTAATCTAACCGTATTTATATTGTCATGATAAAATTTGTATGATTGAGATAAATTATTATCGATGTAAAACGTGATAGATTTGTTAATTGGTAATATATTAAATTCACTATTTTCTGATTTATTTTTTAGAGTATCTACTATCCATACGGCTTTTTACTTTTCAATTCAATGCACAATATTTACTTTAAAAATGGATACGTATAAAATATAATAAAAATGGTTATTTATGATAAACAACAACCCTCTTGAAAATGTAAGGGACAAAAAAATAAAACTATTGGTTGTATATTTGATATGTACTCTTGTAATCGTATATTAATAATAATTAATAAATGAATATATAAAAATGTTAAACAAATAAA
Organism: Pemphigus obesinymphae; assembly: GCA_025469235.1. Classification (NCBI taxonomy): domain Eukaryota; kingdom Metazoa; phylum Arthropoda; class Insecta; order Hemiptera; family Aphididae; genus Pemphigus; species Pemphigus obesinymphae. Next base: position 254,673 of record JAIPRL010000038.1, on the reverse strand, counting down.
TTCTACGACAGAATATGAGGTTAAACTTATAAACTTCTAAATTTAAAAGATAAAAATAGTAAAAATTTACAAAATTGTAGAAATTATTTGAACAAACAAAACTCGATGTAATGTTTTAGTGACAAACCGTGTATACGTTTTTAATTAAAATATTTTTAATGAATTGAACTTTGAAGTACATAATACGTATAGTATCTATCTATATCTTATATACGGTTTTTAGTATTTTTATATGACGTGAATGCCATAAATGATCGACAATCTGTATGCCAATTTAATATCATGTTTTGAATATGTTAATGAAAATGACGATTTTGTGTTGTGACGTTGTGAAATTATACGATGGGGTTAACAGGATGGTTTTTCCAAGGGGCTCGAGTTTTAATAAGGGTTTGTCAGCAAAAGAGTGTTAAAACCGTATGTAATATAAGTTGAAAATTAAAATGTCATCTCTGGAGACTAAGTTCAACATATATATTATATAAAGTGTGTATAATGTATATTGTATATACGTAGGTATAAATATATATATATATATATATATATATATAATTTTAATTAGTTCTTTTGGGATTTCCAGTTCTGTTATTTTAGTTAAAAATACATTAATTGTCTACCAGTTCTCAAGTGAAGAGTTAAATGCTAAATTAAATAATCCTAGTAATTTGAATATATTGTACCAACTTATTATACTTTAAAATTTTTTTATTTGTGGTTTTTATATTTTATTCATTTTCAATATTACACAATTAATTAGTATAGTTATAATCTATCTAATAGTATTATTATAAAGATTATTGATATACAATTGGTGAACTGAAAGACCTACTTGGTTTAATTTCTATAATTTTATATATTTAAATTTGTTTATATTTTGTTTCGATAACGGTTTTCGTAACACTTGCAGACTTACACCTATCACGATAATGTCATATTGGTCGACCACTTGGATGATAAAGAGGTCGAAACTACAGGCCAAAACGTCATCAGTTATTAAATAAAAGCCTCTTTGAGAGAATATGAATAGGTAAATTGTTATAATATATTTCACTCTGAGTGATATTATTCAATTAATTAAAATAAGTGATATTGAAATATTTGAACTGAAAGCAGCTTTCGTTTGGGTCGCAGTAAAAGCACAAGGGCTCAGTGGTAAATTGACTTCAACTTTTATAGAAAAACTAAAGTTATAATGTATTACTATGTATTTGTATTACTATTCGATTTTAAAAAGGGTTTTTACATTACTTAATTAATCATTATTTTATTTTATATTAAAGCTGTTGAAGTGCATAATTTCCAATATAGGCAATTCGTTGTGTATAGCATATCTTCAGTTGTCTCTAAAACTATTACGAAACTGTTGAAAGAGAATAATTATTTTTTCTAGTACTTTCGGTGGTCCAATTTGAATGTTGTCAAGATTTGTATTCAATAATCTTTTTACTAGGTTATGTAGAAAAAATATTTAACGTTTTAGAACTTAATATATGTTTAAGTATATAGTTTAAAAAAATTTCCGGTCAGTAGGTGGTGAAACCACTTCACTCGTTAGATAGAATACTGTTAAGATATAATGAATTTGAATAAATTTGATAAATCTTTAATGTTACTTATGTTACTACACCTATGTCAAGTACACTAAAAGTTACTTACGATACTTTACTGAGATTTTTTACTGATATCTGAATACTATTTTAAAGTATTTTATTGCAGTTTTGAAAAATACACTATACTTACTATAAAAATATGTTATTCTGAGTCTAAAGACATTGAAAAATTGAGTAGATATTGGTGAAAATATTTGATGACAATTAGCAAACTAGAATTTGTCCATGGGTTGTGGACAAAACCAGAATCAATAATCAATGTCTTTCATTATTCAAAACCGTCTGATTTCTGTTTAGTTAATTAATCATTATACACCAGCATCCCTAAAGAATTGAATTATATATACTACACCTGTTTATGGCCGCAATGGATTTACTAAAAGTTATAAAATTACCCAAAAATATTTACCATAAGATCTAATGAAACTATTGCACCGTGAGACTGATGTTCACTTTATTTTCAAATTGTTAGCAGCCCAGTATCAAATGTAATCATAGGGTTATAATCTAGTTAACTAATTAATAGATTTAGAAGAATCTGTTGAGATTTTATGTAGCAAAACGTCAAAAATTAGAAGTAAAAGAGTACAAATTTTGGACTATAGATAAAATTGGGACCTCATAATAATTAGCGTTACACTATGTTATGTTTTATTGATCGACATGTTTATTCATTTTTATTATATAAGTCCAAATAAACACGTTACTTTAGATATTCATATTTTAAAAAAAGCATATACATAATATTTGACATATATATTGTTAAATAAAATCAAAAACTTTAAATTAAAAATTCAACAATAAGCATTTTGATATGTGGGTAATAGTGTTCGAATTGATATAATATTATTATAGAGAAATAGTTGTAATTGATTAACAACGTTGATAGAGACGCATTTGATTATTGATGGTAATGGAAAAGATAAAATCTCCATTTATGGAAATGTGACTAATAAAATGTTTACAATGAAATCAGCCTAACGGAAATATCAACAACTCGTGTTGATATTCCTTTGCCCTTAACAGAAATATTGTGTTATAGTTTTCAATACTTCCAAATAGATTTTTAAAAATGTTCGAATATTTCCAAAATAATATAAACCTACCCACGTTCACAAAAAATATAAAATCTATACCTACGTGTCAGCACGTTATATTGCAATTTGGTTAGCTGAAAAATAAAATGATTTGTCCCGTACTTGTACAGGGTATTTTTCTTTATCCTGAGCCAGACTATATGTCCGAAAGTATAAATGTTTTTTTATTAAATATTTTTTCAAAAAGTTATTTGTATACATCATTCAACATTTTTTTCATATTTCTTAAATTTTTATCCTCCTCCCTTATTTGTTAAAAGTATATGAATTTTCAAATTTTCAAATGGCAACCTATGATTTAAGTTATACATTCTTAAATAATATATTTTTATAAAATTTTTCACGTGAAATATATTTAATATTACTCAAGTACGTTATTATCATCATTCGTCACTTATAATGTGCTAATTTGAATGCTTAATACTAGGGTAATATTTATGAGATTTAAAAAATGGGAAACGTGACGATTTGTATAAAAATATATTCTTTAATCATTTACAATTTAAATGATATCTTTCCATTTGTAAATGTAAAGTTGATATAGTTTAAAAAATTAGGGAGGGGTATAAAAAATTTTAAAATATTAAACCATGTACTTTCTGAACAAATTGTCATAAAAATGATTTATACTTCCTGAGATATAGTTGGACTTTTAATAATAAAAAAATTATAATATACCTAATGCTTTTTTTTCTCGAAAATTTATTATAATCAGCAACTTCAAAAATTAAATTTGGCAATATTAATCTACCAGCAACTAGGTAAATGATATCAAAACCTAAATCTTATAGTGTAGTTATATGTTCAGTATTAATACAGAATAAAATTTCACCTCCGTAAGAGTAGTGGTATATTCAAAATCAATATTCTGGCTCTACGTTATATATTTTAAATTAACAAATTTATAATTTGTTACTACATTCGATATTTTATATAACTCTATTAATTTTTGAACTTTTAGATTCTGAGCAAAATGAAGAATGTATTGATTTTATTTGTTTGTGTTTGTTTTTTATCTGTATAATTATTTTAGGATATAGTAGGAATTGAGCAAGAGTTTCGGAGAAGAGAACTCTTTGATAAAAATTATTTCTAATTAGTAATTTAAAGACAAAATTTTTCATTTTCCCAGTAGTTTTATTGAGCGTAAAGAAAAACTACCTTCCATAATTAAAATATTTTATAAACTTAGAAAAAATAACAAATAAATTTGCCAAGGTTTTTTTTTTGTTCTTTAATATTATTATACCAAATTTGGCTCGGAATAAAATTGTCTTTCAAATCCAATGGTTTTATAATTTTTTTCAAATTTAAAATAATAATTGTATACTATCCTGTACGAGTGACCGATGTGTATATGTTACTTTTATATCGACGATTTTTTTTAACATTGAGATACTTAATGTTTTGATACTATTTAATAAAATTTCAAATAGAACCTAATTTAATTAAACTCTCTATATTGATGAATATATTTTAAGAAATATTTGTCACCAAATTTTGTCAGCGATACATGGCAATTTTTCTGACAACAGTGTAAAAATGTATTTCGTAAACTTCAACTAAAATACGAACACAATGAATAAAGGTATAATAACAAATGTATTATTCTTTTTTAGTTAACTTACGTAAATTATTTTAGCACATACTTAAATCATATACTTACATAATAGTTATCAATTTTGAATCTTGATATTATATTTTTCAGGTCTTCTCCGCATTTTTATTGAATTCTGTGGCATTTTTTTTATTTTTTTTTTTATCAATTTCCGGCTTTTTTTAAAAAAAAAATGTACACATTTTGTATACTTTATTATTATTTTTTAATTTCCGCCTTTTAAAATACTTTACATTGGCTGTATTATATGTATGCATAATATATATATATATATATATATATATATATATATATACTGTATTAATAATTTTCTGCTCGACATATTATAATTATTAATACGGGCAAAACGACAATGTATTGTATACATAAGCCGAACTAGACAATTTTATTATTACAGGCCAAATGATAAGTATGAAAAACCAATTCTAATTACAACTCTATATACCATAATATCATGTATAAGAGAATTTTAGATTCTGGTAAATTATAAAATTAAAGTTCTGACATTGTAAAATTATTCCTTTTCTTTTAACCTTAACTGCAGACGATTTGATTATTTTATCAACTTCAATAATTATTTTTAATTATAATTTAAAATTTTATTAAGTCAGTATGTTATCCAGTCAGTATTAAGTCCTGTATTATGGCCTAACTGGCCTGACCCGTATTTTCGCCTATAATTATGTATAATTATTATTATAATAACCTACTATAATATTACCTATAATACTACCTATTATAATTTTTAGATTCTGCACGGATCGAGGAAGCTATTGATTTTAAAGTGATGTTTTTTCCTATTTCATGTGTCTCTGCGATCGCAATATTTGACCAGAATAGTGTTAGGAGTAGTGCAGGAGTTTTGGACCGCGATTGGAGTTAGCTTGCAGATTGGACCACAGATTTTTCCGAGAGTAGTTTGTATAGACTTTAGTCTATATACGGCATACCGTAGGGTTTTCCATGTATATATATATAGTAATGGAGGCTCGTGGGCTTTGAAAGTGGGAGGGCCATTAAAACTATTCATTTTTGAAAAGCATAGAATATAATAATAATTATGTACCAATTTATTAAACCAAAATTAATACAATAATTTTTAAAAAAAAAACAAATATATAAATACGTTTTATACTCAAAATGTAAGCGTCTATCTTTCGTTCAGTAAACAGATCTTCCAAGTTGTTTAATTTAAATTTTCTGTTAATATGATACTGAATTTTAATCTACTATATTATAATAATATAATATAATATACACCAATAATAAAAGAATAAATTAAATAAATAATAAAGAAATATAGTAAATGTGCACGCGTCACGAACACACAGTAAATACACGTTACTTATTTGGTATTGTTCCGCAGTCCACATGCATGTCGGGCGATTATTCGTATCGCTCCGGCGGCCGTATTATTACCGAATTCACCCTCCTATGTTTTTGTGTTTTGATCATATAGTTATGACGGGCGTTTGTCCACGTCGTCGCCCCAGCGCTGTTCAGCACTGCGCTGAATATTAGGTACCTATTTCAACCATTGCTATTGCCTACATATATTTTTAAATTCCAATTACCTCATACCGTTTTCATAACAATGGAAAACCATTTTTACTTTCGATAATAATATTTTGGAAATGCATTACAATGTAAATATAAATAATTGTTAATATTTAAATCAATATCTAACTTGTTCATAAGTAATTTGTTAAAATTTTAGAGGGGGGATCGCCCCGTGGCCTCTACACATGTAATACGCCTTTACACGCCACTAGTAATTATCATTAGAATTCTTACCGCTACAATTCTTATATTTTCGATTTTTTTTATTTTTATACTACCAACAATTTAAATTTAAAATCTTTTTATTAACTTTTTTTTTTATAAACCAATTAGCCATTTTATAAATTAATTTTTAAATAATGTTTTGATGTTTAAAATTATTATTAAGTTACACTATTAATTTTTGAACATTTATTAAAGTTTGTTAATATTCAAATGTATTTCTTGCTAATCAACAGTGATTTACAAAATGATAAATACCTAAAAATTGATAATATAAAATTCATTGATAAAAATATTATGATACTAAAAATGCTATTTTTATTAGAAAAAATGAATTATGTTATTTAGTACCTACAGCGGCCATTTATCATTAATGAAAAAAATTGAAATTTTAGTAAACTTCAAAAAACTGTAGAAAATCGACGATTTGATATCAATAGACATTGTCAACTCCAAAATGTCTTTTATAAGATGGTCATCTTGGATTACGGAAAAAAATATAATAAAAACATTTGCATTTTTATTTTTAGTTGTAAAAAAAAAAAAAACTTTAAAATATACAACAAAACAAAATATGTTATTGACGTATTTGTCAGACCTACGTGGGACAACCTGTTTATTATATATAATGCTATCTCTTTGGACACGGTTTTCAAAGATTATTGTGACAATATTATGAACGGGGTGCGATGTGTAAATATAAGAACAAGTTATATCTGCGAAATTTTCGACAGAATAATCATTTCAACAATAGGACCACACACACACACACACACACACACACACGCATACTTATATTATACTATAGTGATATCTAGCTCAGCAGGAGCTGACTATATATTATAGTCTAGTATAGTATATACTATAATGCAACTGTAACCGTATATATATATTATATATGTATATTTTCGCAAGTATACATATATATATATATATATAGTCATAGACACGTGTATATTATTATATTATACACTATACGAGTATATTTTATACGGGATGACAAAGTGCACCGCAGAACAATGCGTTTTCTGAGAGGGACGGTGAAATTTTTTTTTCAAAGGGACATTGCGCGTATTATATATATATATATATATATATATATATATGTACTACACACACACACACACACACACGTGAATGACGAGAACCGCGCGGGTACATCCGTTTTCTCTATTTCCGTACATTATATTATACTATACGTGTATATATATATATATATGTACCCTCGAGCGACCGGCGGTGTCGGCGGTTGTGATATTACGTGATGGAAATCTCAAATCTCGGCGCTAATTTTCTATATAATGTCCCGTATTTCGCAGGGATTGCGCGGATCGTCGGTACACCAGGGATGGGTATGGTAGCCCTTATATACAGCATATATATACTGCATATATCCCCGCAGATCCCTCTAAACATATCCATGTGTATATATTATATTATTATTACTATTATATACGGTGGAAAGGGCTCGGTATTCATATATTTATATATATAGATATATATATATATATATATATATATGGGCGGCGCGATACCCGGTCACGTCACTTACACACGACAAAACCAGCCGGCCTGCTCGCTGATAAATAATAATAATAATAATATAATATTCGTATTCATATTATATAGGTGTCTGTCTATATTGTATTATAGGTAGAGAGAGGCTGTTGCGGGCGTCTTGTGTGTGTATATATATATATATATATATATATATAATATTACACATAATATATACGCGTATATTATGAACGACCGCGTTTATATTATATACGTCGTCGGAATTACGGGCCCGATTGTTTGTGCGTGTACGCCCGGCCCGGAGGAGAGACGTCGCCGCCCGTGTGTCGTTTATTTTAATAATTATTATAATTAATTTCGCGTTTAAACGTTTTCGCCGGCAATAAACAACGAGACCGTCGACCGCGGTAGCGGTATATATCGTATATATATATATATACGGGGTATACGGCGTGCGTGTATACGGCCGGTAAGGGGGGGGGAGGGGACGGGTAGGTAACCGGAGTGTATACCGCGTATAATAAGGGGTACGGACGGAGATACGACCTCGGTTAATTATGCCCCGGAGATGGTACCCGTCGTCTTCCGGAGGGCCGGGCAAGGAGGTACCTATAATATATAATATAATGTACTATATAGGTAGGTGGTACTCGACGAATCCGTGTTAATTATTATATAGACGCATATTTTGGCCACCGCGCGCATATACGTATATTAATAATATCAAACGAGTTTTATATTAGTAGGACTTCCCGAAAAACCTACACCGGCGCACAGACCGATTCCTTTTCAGACGTTGCATTACTATAAAGAGCTGGTTTTATAAACATTTTTACTAGGTATAACAGTCGGGAGAATGAAAAATGGCCGCCGATGCGAACGCCCCTGGCGGCTTATTTTCATTCGGGTAACGTAAAATGGTTTTTCAGTGATACATGCGAAATCGTGATAACGTTCCATAACCCGTCCAAAATAAAACAACAATAGCCAAAAGGTTACATTTGCAGTAACCAGGTAACGAACCTAAAAAGAAATTAGCCGGCCAGCGAAATTACACACAGACCGGGCGACTCATATATATATATATATAGCGTCTTAGTTTGAGAACCCCTCCTTATCAGAAAAATAAATTGTTGCTAACACGTTTGCCGGCGGCCAGTTTTCGTTCTCCCAACTACCTATATATTGTAATATGTACGTAATGTATGTGCGGCGGCCCGTGTGTAGGGGTGACGATGGCAATAATTAACAATTATTTATATTTTCATTGTAATGTACTTTCAAAATATTATTATTGAATGTAAAATGTTTTTTCTATTGTTATGTAAACACTATGAGCTAATCGGAGTTTAAAAATATATGTAGGTAATAGCACGGTTAAAATAGGTACGTATCTAGGTATTATTCATGTGCGCGGTTATCGAGTATCGAATAGCGCTCGGCGCTGGAGCGACGGTTCACAATCGCCCGTCATAACTACAGGAGGATGATAATTCGGTAATAATGCGGCCGCCGGAGCGATACGAATAATCGCCCGACATGCATGTGGACTGCGGAACAATACCAAATAAGTAACGTGTATGTGACGCGTACACATTTCTATATTTCTTTGTTATTTATATAATTTATTCTTTTATTATTGTGTGTATATTATATTATTATAATATGGATAGTAGATAAAAATTAAGTATCATATTAACAGAAAATTTAAATTAAACAACTTGGAAGATCTGTTTACTGAACGAAAGACAGACGCTTAAATTTTGAGTATAAGACGTATGAATTTTTAACGTATTCATATATTTGTTTTTCTATGTAGTATAATATTCATTTTGGTTTAATAAATACCTTTTAAATTGGAACCTATACATAATTATAATTGTATTCTATACTTTTCAAAAATGAATAATTTTTAATCTCCCTCCCACTTTCAAAGTTCACGGAGCCACCACTGATAATTACAAAAAAAAAAAAGAAATTAAAAATATACAACAGAACAAAAGTTTGTCAGATCTTTGTGAGACATCCTGTACCTATATAGAGCGTATCGTTAACGTGAGTTTTTTGGTTTTAGTAAATCTATACGTTAGATATTATATATATATAAATATACGTTCTGTGCGTGTATGTCCGACGTATCATCCCCCGTATAATATGTGTGTATGAAGTAATAAACTGATAAAGTTTTTTTAATGAATTGTGATACAGAAAATGAAAATACATTCCTTCGGGGTTTCCAGTGGACGGAATTATTTTACTTAAATATCTGTTTTGATTTTACGATAAAATATGCCAAACTTTTCTACTGTGGTTAACTGCCAAGAATAGTGTTATAATTAAGATCCATGTAAATATTTAATATATATATATGATCTTATTAAGTTATATTAAATTGTAAATAAATTTATAATCACAACTCAAATAATGTGGAGGGTAGCGCAGAGGTGCGCGGAGCTCTTCTATCAATTGTTTTATAATTTTTTTACCGCATCTTTACTAATTATTTTTTACAGTATATACGAGTTATAGTTAGTTTGAGAGAACGCTCATTTATTGAAAGGCCGAGAATACCTTTTCTTCTATTTAATATTTTATATTAATTATACTAATTGTTTATTACACATAAAATTACAGTTTCTTAAAATACAAGTGTATCATTAAAGTTAGGAATAATAATTATCACAATATTTTAAGTTTACATAAATATTTCAATTATTTAATACATTATTATGAATTATGTAGATGTATATTAACATTTTTAGGTGTCAATAGAAAATAATTTTGATTGATAACTGATTCAAATTCATTTAGGGAGTCACAATTAAATGTAGGTATGGTCTTATTCAGTAGCGTCATTTCAGGTTTTGTTATTTTGACCGGCCCAAATAACTGAAGAAAAATCGGTCGCTGCGCTCGTAAACTTTTTTTTATCTTAATACAATATTCCCATTTATTATTAAATAGGTACTTAGGTACCTATATAATGTAATAGTAAATAAGTATACTGTAAACTTAATCCATTTTCTTTGAAATAACTGAAAAATTTTTTATACTGAAATAATAAATATTCGGCTGGACACCGCCCCCCTCTCCTGCCCGTCAACAAGGAGGGAATGCCCACCCTGCCATCCCACAAATGACGCCACTGGTCTTATTTGGGTTGGTTTCTAATTCATACTCATTTTATACAAGTTTATTTTTTAAGTCAAGCAATTTTTTTGATAATTTTTTGAGTTTACTTAACCATTATCTGATATATAAAATAAATAGTTGATCGCCATATCGGAAAAAAAATATTTAAAACTATAGCAACGTGTTTACAAAGTTATAAACCATTTAATCATATGTTTAAGAATACCAAATATGCAATATGATCGGATGTTCGCCAATCAAGCAATATACCTAGTCGTATTAATTTATAAACCACAATCCAATATTATGTAAATGGAAATGTATAGGTATAAAATATATTATAGTCGAGTTTGAGTCATTGAAAATGAATATTGTTATTAAATTGAAATATTACAGTATACTTTTAATATCAACGAATTTTCTCTCCTTTATTTTATATTGCTTGAACTATTTTATTGTAGGCACTGGATTGCATTAAATTTTCGTTATTTTATTCGATTCGATGCATAACATATTTTACAATTTGTACCTTTGAAACACGGGTTCTTGAATTTTGAACATTTTCGATCGAACTACATCATTGTTCACTCGCTGTAACAGCTAGCTATTTCTTATAATATATACTTCTCATGTACATTCCCCTCGGCTGTTTTTCTTTTTTATTCGATGCCATTGTTTTCTGAAACGTGTCTAACAATATTTTATCGAACACGAATCTCACACCTATTGTCATTGCGGTAGTCCGACTGTTATATTTGATAAAGAAAACATTGTTTACACTATGTTTATCATTGCTATACATTAATATTCCATTCTACTCGCACTAAAATAAGCATCTGGTGTTTTTTACGTAAAAACCATTTATTTCTTGCCAAACATGGACGTATTCGTCTTAAAACGTGTAAACTCGCCAATCCTATTATATATATCAATCTTAATTTCGATCCGTTATCTCAACGAAATATTATTCCCGTCAATTTTTAATACAATATATATGCCCGCCATTAATTTTCCACGGGTCTTAATACTCCATTGACCGCGCATTTGTTGGGTAGACGTAAAGATAGATGGCCGGACCGCATTCGAATCGGAACCTATCGAACAGCCGGTTGAGTACTCTATTAACTGAGCTGCCAACCACTTTATTTTATTACCCATTCCTAGTCGATTTAATTTGAAATAATATTATTATGTACGCATGTGTGATTTATACAAATTTTTATGTACAGAATTTTAAAAAATTATATATATATATATAACATAATACCATTTTTTATCATTTTAATTTTCGACTTAAACATAAAACATTTTTGTCAATATGTATACTACACTACTATATAATAGTATACCCAGAACTGTAGGAAAGTTCGGGGGCAACGGTAATAATTGTGCGCCCTCGCCGACAAAATATTTCCTTAAAAACATAAATAAGCAAAAAAAAAACTTTGATTTCCTTAATTTTTGCGCCCCTTTACTGTTGCGCCCTTGGCCTAGGCCAGTTTCACCGCTATACCCTTGCTACAGCTCTGAGTAAACCCTTTTAGAAATAATATGTTTCATTGACCATCTGATAGCTGATACCACGCTCTTTTTGTATACCTACTGCTTATACGCTATTTATGTAAACGCCTGCACATTTTACCTATTTTTAGATTGTAACAAATTATTTTAATATTCATTGCATATATGCATATATCAATATTATTAGTTATGATGGTTAATTATTAATTTATAGGTATTAGTTTTAGAATGATGTTTATTTTTTTTCTCCTAAAATATATTTTTTGGCAGAAGCAAGTAAAGAGATTATTTGATAGTAAATTTGTTCTGTATGATACATCCAGAAGTAATTTTTGATTTTTCTAATAGTTTTCTGAACTGTAATGGAGAACTAACTTTTATAAAGGAAATTTTTTCATAAATGAAAAAAATAACAAATAAAGTTGCTATGGTTACTATAGGTATATATATATATTACTAAAATAATATTATAAGTTATTTTTGGAATTTATATAATCTAAAAAAAAAATATCGAATTCCCTCGACACCGATCAATTTACCTGCAGCCGGAGATAAAATAGATTTTCAAAAATATATAGGCACTCTAAATAGGTACTTAAAATTATATATGTACTATAATATCTTATATAGGTAGATGCATTATCATTTTTATTTAAAGTTTAATATTTTTATATTAACTGATGTGTATTTTTTTTTAATTTGAAAATTTGAAATTAAATGTTTTATTTTAATTTTAACGCTGTAGCCTGAAGATCTAAACTCATAATGCAAGGTTAATTATAATATTGTATAAAAATATCTATAAAAAAATTTCTGTACGAATCAGAAAAAAAAAATGTTTAATGTTTTTAGAAATATAATATTTACAAAATAATTTCTTTGTATATACGATATTACTTTTAGATACATACCTACCTAATAAAATAGTTTTTTGTGTATCTGAATGACATGAATTTCTAATACAATGTTATATATTTAATCGATTGTATTCAATTTATTTCGAAAAACTTTTCTCATAAATTCTTAAGTACGTATATAAGTAGATGCTACACATTTTATAAATATCTTTTGAATATTATATTAATAATAAGTCTGAGAACAACACATACCTACTCAATATCTATTCATAAATCATACACATAGATGGCAAATGTAAATTTGTGATATTATAGCTTCTATCGACTTTTTTATATTTTAAATTTAAATTCACGTTTTGACTAATTTTAATAATATTAATATAAAAGTATTCGTATTTTACTTTTGTAATGGTTGTACGTCGAAAAGTAATGAGTCGTTTATGTTAATATTTTCTCAGACATTGTAGACATTGAGTTTATATTAGTTTAAACATTAAAATAAATATTATTTTTACAAATGAAAGATGGACTTCGAGGTCCCATTGTAAATGGGGTAAACACTATTTAACCCTATGACTTTGGTATCGACCATTCGGCAAACACCTTTTGCCTGTTCACAAATAGCTTACGGTGCTATTATTCGCAGAGGGGTGTTATGGTCAGCCTTTGGGCAATAATGTAATCCCTAGAGGACTTCTGAACTATAATAATATCCTTCTATTTCACCACGTTTGCGGTGAGTTAATCGTGAATTCCGAAATAGTTAACTCGGTTCTAGATTGCCTTCAATCAGCAAAATATTATAACTGTATATTGTACCTACGTGTTGCTGAACCGAAACTTTACATTTAAAACGTTCATATTTTTTCCCGTTTTCATTTTCTGAGCGCGTAGAGTACCTAATGTATATTGGTTTTACAATGATTTATTATTGTTTTTTTTTTCACCAGTTAACACTTTTTTCTCTATAAAATCCATTTCGGAATTGAACACAGGTGCTAGATACCATGCCAAATGTATACTTTTCCGAGAACTTTTCCGTTTTCAAGAATATTGTGTGAAATAATATATGTAATAGAAAATCGTCGAAAACAAAATTTAAAACAAATAACTCGGGTAAACGGAATTTGGATCAGAATCGTGTATTGGATGTAATTTAATAACATTATATATTACGCACAACATGTATAATATATATTATTATATATTTATGTTGATTTTAAATTTAAATCATTAATAATACATAACTATAGTATTTACTATAGTTTATAATATATCAACCACTGAAAACCATGGATTAAATTTTTTTTCCAAAATGCATATTATATATTTCCATACTTTATTTTCCCAGAAAATTATTTTGTATTGGTTTTTAAATATTTTTATAGTTTGTTCTATATTACGGTAATGCATACGAATAATTTAACAAATAATCTATTCCATGGTTTTATAAACGGTATAATTATAATTTCTCTTAATCCTTTTTACAATAATATATAAATATATATTTATATATTTGTTAACTCACTGAATATCGATTTATACATACTTGAATGAGTCTGACCCCCTCCCTCCTCAAACAATCCTTACTCTTTACAGTCCAATGCCGTATCATTTTATGATTATTATGCCATGTTTCAATTTTTTTTGTAAAAAATCCTGATCCAGATTTGCATATATTTTAATAATAATATCCATCTTAATAATGACCATGTCTGGTAAGAACTTGATTTTTTTGTTTTTTTGAATCAAGAGCTTATTTTGAATTAAATTTAAACGCATTTATTTATCGATATTGTTTATTATTTGTTTGTTACTTTGACAATGTGTTACAGTTCTAGTCTAGTAGTAAGAATTTTAATTCATAAGTCCAATATAAATATATATAATATATATTATATAATTATATATTATATCATATAATATATATATATATATATATATATATATATAATATATATATGTTATCCATAAGGGCATAAGTACAATATTTTACAAAGTTTACCCCTTCTCTCATTTGGCAATGTAATACTTACTGTACAAAGAGAACAATAGGATATAACGTTTTGTTTTTTTTACTTATATATTTATGTTTATGATATTTGTAAAAATGTACAAACATTTTCCTTTAAAATCAAATTTTCTCCCATTTTTCGCACTGCGTATTTTCTTTAATAGCTTATAAAAATTCAAATGCTGAGCCAATTTTAATTCGACGATATAACGCAGACGACCTATATGTGGACCCATTGTTGAATTATGTAAAATAATTTATACTGTCATAATGTATAAGAATAATTGTATAGAATATTAGAATAAAAATATACACATTTGGACATTTTAAATTATACATTTTTTTTAAGGTATCTCCAGTACAATTTAGAGCTATAAATTTTTTTAAATTATATAATACCTAGTTTTAATAATTTAGTGTGTTTTACATTTTTTTTTAAAAGTTCATTATTATATTAAATAGTACCTATATAGGTACTTATAATAACTAATGTAATTTTTAGATATTTTAAACATCGATCAACATAAAAATAAAAATAAATAATGAATGAAAATACTTATAATTCTAGTTCTGCGAAAATTACCCCTCTCCCCCAAAAAAAGAAAAAAAAATCAACAGCTCTTTACAGTATTATTATTGAAATGCAATGCTTTCAAAACTATAATTGTGTTTCAAATATAAGTAAGTACCTACATATAATAATGAAATTATTTCCCAAAAAAATGAAAGAAATGTTAACCGTGCCATAAAATATAAAATTAAAAACTTAATTTAAACTTTTTAATAAGATTTAACCAGAAAATACCTATTGTATTTTTTTTAATTTTAAAATGTCATAATTTTTTTAATGGAAAGCGTTTAGTGAAACTGTAAGGAAATATTCAATATTTAAAAAAATGGGTTTAAAATTGTTCTCGTGGGACGTTGGTCAGTTTCTCATTAACGTGGGAGGACTAACGTGGTTTGTTATTCTCCAATGCTAATAATTAGTTTATATTTCTTTAAACTATAACCTCACATTTTCTCAGATAATATTTATATTTATGTACATTTGAAAAAAAATTAATTTGAAATACTTATTAATATACTTAATTAAAATATTAAAACTATATATATTTTAGCTAAAATTAAAAAAATAAAATTATATAATGTGCTTTACTATTTTGCTTATGATATATTTCTGCATAGATGATTTTAATTAATATTTTTATGAGCAACCTAATTTCCAATGTAGAATAATATTATAAAAATGGTGTAATGTATAAAATCAAATGCGTTTAGTGAATCAACAGTTCATTATTTTCTAGCTTCTAGGTGCAACACCTACCGGGTACAATTCTTTGTAAGTGCAACTTCTTTTATGTCAGATTATTTGTTAGTTCAACATCTTTCGAGTCCGAAATCTTGAATTTGTAACTTGGTTTGAGTGTGAAGCCGTATAATGAGCCATAATAATATTATTAAATTTAATTACTTTTGAGTGCAATGCGTACACCTCGGTTTATGTATTTTATCGGAAATAATAAGTATTGTTAATCAATAAAATATTTTATATTATTTTATCATCAAAATTATCATTTTAAAATATTCCACCGACAGTGGAAACTGGTGTCCACATGTTTCAGACGAATAGGTTGACAAAATTCGTAAGTAAACTCATAAAATCGACAAAACTTGCTATTCTCGGATATTTATAAGAACTCGAACCTCACTTCGCTTGGTCTTCACCTGAGTGTAACAGGTTTTATACAACATCACACCTACACCTCACAATAAATCCAATCACAGTTATAAAAAAATATCACTAAGGTCTGACGATTTTGAATACATTTATTAAATATAATATTGGTATAAAATATAAATGTTTGATAAAATATAGTAAGTGCATACTCCGCACATAAGAAGTCGCTAGGACTTTTAATTCTCGAATTTTTATATAACCATTGTCATCAATTCAATATGTCCAAAAGTCCAATTAAAAGTTCGCCCAAATGTGTATCAATATAAATTTAATTCAAATTGTTTAAAATCTTACGGAATTCCGACGATTTTAAATTAATTACTATACGAGATATAAAAACTATAGGTAGGTACCTACCTAATCTGTGAATCAGTGGGTCAGACTTAAATACTTTTAATTAATAATGAGAATTAAATACCTACCTACTCGGATCTATAAAATAGGTAGTTACAAAATTTAATTCAAATCAACTATAAAAATTAAATTATAAGAAACATTAAATAATAAAAGTTACAATGATAAGAAAATATATTACGATTTCGGATATCGGATAGAAAAAAGTCCGATCGACCAATTGGGGTTCGAACCGGCGTACCCACATAGAAAGTTTATCCCTACTCCCATTGAGCCACATAATCGATGATTCATGGGTCGAAATTTCTCGTATTTAAACTATTCAGATAACGAAGGACAACGTAGGTAGGTATATCGACAGATAATAATATATGCACACATTCGAAATGAAGGTCCCAGGATCGGTAGACAATGAAACATTCAGTCGAGCGTTAAAACGTCTAGGAAACACCCAACGTCTGTGGCGTTGAAAAACGTGGAGTAAGGTCGCCAAAGTCGATTTCGGAAATTCGGGGGCGATAACACTACGGCGCGGAAAAAGGTCGAGTGATAACGCAAATTCGGGGGGGGGGAGGGGGTGGTAAATACGTTTTTTCTTCCCAGCTTCGGAGAAAAGGTGAAAGTACAGAGGAACGAAACGCGTAAAAATCTCAAAACGACCGGAGAAAAGTTTAAAAACGGCAAAGGTAAAGAAATACCCGACAAACGGACACGAAAACGGGTTGGGGAATTAAATAGGTAATAAAAAGTACTGTTATTTTCATGGAAAAAACGATTTCAGAGTTAGCATTTTATATATAAGATTATTAAAGTAGAGATTAATATTTTAAGACTAAGTTTAAATAAGAGGGGATTAATGTGGGGAACTAAAATATTATTTCTCTGTTTATCTGCAGACTTCTTATAAAAATGTTAAATCCATATAAATATTAAATTAAGTTGTTTGCTGGCAAAAAAATATTCTAAAAATAAATATCGATAAATTATTAGTAAAAATATTACATATTATAATTATAAAATATAATAAAATATCTAGGTGTACACATATTTTTTCAAAACTACTGCGATATATAACCATGTTTTTTTTCTTGGTCCTATAAACATTTTTTACCAGTGATATGTATATACATGTACAAATATTGCATTATATTTTCTGAATTAATATAGTATAGTTCATAGAAATGTATTTATTTGTTTAATAATAAACATCATTGTAAAACCTGAATTAGATCCGTTGCTTCGCTAAAGAATCTAAAAAATATCACTCGGCACTCGGAAGCCTAAATAAATTCAATATACCTACGTGTAGTTAGACAACTATAATACTATTGTGTTGTAAAAAATAGGTAGGTAATCGATATTTTTAAATTATGAAGACCAATAATACTTCCTAAAACCGTATATATTATGTATATTTTACGTTCGTGTCAATAAAGTACGATAAATAAACTGCTGTATAGTAGTGATTCTTTAAATATAAAATATATAACCTGCACTATAACCGAAAGGTATATATTATATTTTACATACCTCTAATATATAATTTACTTATAACACGTGCTTATACTTTCTATGTATAGTTTTCATAAATATTTTAAACCTAAAAACGTATATCGCATTTCATATACCATTTGTTTCGTATATTATTTTCGGTTTGACTACACTGTTTTAGGGAAAGCTATTAATTTTAATTATATAACACATGTAAATTTAAAGTATAAAATCGGGTCATTATTGTTATTTTAAAAAATAGTTTGTACGGAAATTATTCGATAAAAGTCAAGATCTCCGAATCGATATAGTTCAGAGGATCAGACATTGACCGAATATATAGGTTAAACCGTAGGGAATTATTAAATATTAATTCTAAATGTGTTTTGGGTTCAAGTGAATATTTGTATACCTATTCTATTCTGCATTTGAAGCGGGTACTTATATTAGATGATCTATTTTATTTCTAAAATATTTTAAGCTCCAAATTAATAGTACGGACTACAGAATACAGATTATTATTATTATTATTATCATCAAATAAAAACTTATAATATAATATACAGGTATGATCTCCGGCGAAAAACTAATCTTTTTTTAAAAAATCCATGTCAATGGGTATTTTGCATATTATTTTTTGTTCGAGATTTTATTGTTATACATATTAACTAAATTTAGTAATCCAAATTATAATAATATGTTATATATATATATATATATATATATATATACAATTTAGTTATTAATTTATTATCATTATTTACTAAATACTTAATTATATTGGTTAAATTCCATGATTAAATAGCAAACAGAAGTACAACTTAAAATATAAAAAAAAATGATTTATTTTTTAGAAGGATTTGTTTATTGCAAAAATATTATTCTGATAAATTTAAATTTAAAAGTTCGGTAATTTATAAACATATATTTCTTTTTCTTTTGTTTGAAAAAAATTGATAGACAAAAATTAAATGCCATTAATATTATAACATTATAATCAACATATCAACACTAAACTATATTATACTTATTATATTTTCATCATAGAATATATTTGTGATAATCGTAGATCAACTAGTTAAAATTCGTTTGTATGATAGATATAGTTAGGTATAGTTATTTAGAAATTTCAAATTAAATTAATATTATATTTAAAAACTATTGAAAATATAATCCTATTTTTAAGAAGCAATGTAGAACCAAAAATAATCTGTACCAAAAAAACGTTAAAACGTTAAAATATGTGTTCATGTTTGTACAGATAATTTAAAATACTTATTTTTATATATAATATATGGAATATAATAGCAGAATTAATACCTAAGTATGCGTATCTACGAAATAAATATAAAAAGGTTATACGAAATAAATCATCTTGGTCCTGAGAAAAAAATTCTATAATGTATTAGTCATTTTTGATAACTACCTACCTGCATAAGATATCGAAAACAAAGAATGTGATATCACACTTAAAAGTCTGACGGGAAATATTAAATTGAAATATCTAGGAAACTTTAGCCACATACCACAAAAGTCTTAACTATTATGAGCAATCCATCGGATGAGTTTTATTCTAAATTATTCGTGATAGAAATTTAAGAAAACTTATACTATTTTATTTATAAAATATAATAAATTAAACGAAATGCGTGAGAATCGTGTAAATGAGTTTAAAAATATTAATAAAACACTATTATGAATCATAGAAAAAATTAATTAGTTTTCTCGATCTTATTGATTAAAAAATCATTAATTTCATTAATGTCATCGGGAACTTACTTATATGATTATGATAAATATAATTAATTTTAGTGTTTACAAGGTTTAATACATTTTCAAATCTGCATTTTAAATAAAATCGCACAAATAACCCGACAAGAGTTCGCTATAAAAAGTAATATTAGCCGTAGTACGTAGCAACCTGATCAAGAACGGAATGTCAATAATTTATTATTTATACCTACGGCGAATTTGACATTAATTAAATTTAAATTATATCGAATACTGGAAATAAGCGGGGATGTTTCCTCCGAAGGTGTATTTTGAAGATGAATAAATTATATCCCCTTCTGGCCTTCAGTTTTTACAAAGAGATAAAACTTCTGAAATTCAATTAATAAACAAACAAATAACAGTGTAAAGTTTAGATACTTTTTACGACGGTTGACATTACAAGAAACAGCTACCACTAATAATGAAATATTATGAGATTGGTAACACTTAAATCAATTGTGTACTAATTGTTTTATAGCTACTATTTATATAAAAAAAATATATTTCTAATTTAGTTCGTTAACTAATTGGCTTAAAAGTCGAAAAACCAATTACTTCTTTAGCATTAAATAGTAGATACCTACAGGTATTTGTTAATTTTTACACGAAATATTTAAATTGTTTGATTATATCTGAGATAATGAATTATATGGATCACCGATTTTTCAACTAATACATTTTTGGTTTAAAATATTACATTTCTCACAACAATTATTATATATTTCAATCATCTAAAATATTTTAGTAGTCTTCAATGTTGTTAAATGTTATACTTTATACACCTTGAAAGACGTCCTTTTAGAAAAGAAATGGTTTTTATAGATTACGTCTTATTTCAATTAATGTAAATAAATGCCCGACTTGCATTTGTCATATGTATTTATTCATATAAATTATACACTTATTTTTTTCCATAAATTTTCGATAAAATCACATAAATGTATGATCGAAAGTTATTGTCCTCTCATAGATCTCTCAGTAAACTATTGACAAAATTAATGATATGTATTATATATTAAAAATCTAATATTGATTTAGCTGTCAACATCTTGCCGTAATGTATTAAAATAATTTACGAAAGGACATTTTGACCAATGCTTAAAGCAGCAATATAAGTCAACCGAAATTTTATATTTCAAAACGGATAATCAAAATATATTGCCTTTTTTTTAATAAACAAAATAGACAAAAATTAAACAAACAATACATAATATAATTTATATTATAGTAAGTTTATAGTAGAAACTTTAAAGAATAATATAATAATAATATATAATTACAACATAAAGAAAATAAGGGGTTTTTAGAGATTAATTAAAGATGCGCATTATTGTATAATAGAAGAATTTATGAAATAATTATTAAATGAAAAAGTAAAGAAAGATTAGAGGATTTGATAGAATATTCAAGCACTTTAAAGTTAATTTTTTCTATTAAAGAAGGAAATCCGTTTTACCAGGTAATAAGTTAGATGAGAACGAAAAACATGCAAAACTCATGCGGTCAGCCAGGGTAGAATGATTAAAAACTAATAAATAGTTGTATAGTCATACGGAAGGCAAGGTATGTTTAATATATAAGCAGCAATACGAAAGATCTTTTTTATACCCTATCTAGCGTGACACAATTTATTAGAAGCAGTAGAAAAGTCTTAAACAACCAATCCATATTATGTATAAACCGAACGAAATAGAGTAAAGTATATAAATTATAGGTGTAATAAGCTTGAATATCTGAGATATACGGGAATAAAATCTAGGCACTCGATGGCTTAGCAACTGACTTCTCTATATATGTTCTCTGGGACATAAATTAGATGTTTGTTTAAAATCTATGTCGCTAATGGAATTATCCGCAAATTGAATTGAAGAATTATGAATGGAATGAGTAAAATCTTTAATAACTATACAATGAGAAAATGGCATTATTGGACTAAAACGTTCAGCTGGAGACACACTGAATTTTCCCAGTAAACCAAATTGTTAAACAAAATTTCATATCAACAGCAAGTATTAATAGTTTACCATGTTGTAGAATCGAGGTTCCTGGTGACCAAATCAACAAACTCGTAACTCTGTACTAGTAACTAGGGACAGTTAAGTTAGTTGTCCGAGCTGCTTCATGCCACGAACACTACTACCAACTGGTAGCAGTTACAGACCATACCGATACGGTTTGCCATTTGACGTAACGTGTACCCATTTTTATTAAATTTATTTTAACTCATTTTTAGCTTAAATTTATTTCAAATTATCGGATTTCCACAGTATTTTTAACAATTTGAATAGAATTAATATTTAATATTGATATGTAATTGTGACATGTGAAACTGGTTACATACTTATAAAAATTAAAAGTCCGAGAATAATAAGTTCGATAGATTTTCAGATTCCTTACTTTGTCAACATATTCATCGGAAACATTATAGGGATAACGAACTGAATTACATCATACATGTTGTTGTTTTTCGAATTGAATACAACTTTTTAAAAATAAAAATCTAACCAAAATTTAAAAAAAAGTCAAATCATTAATTTGATAATCGAAATCCTCAAAAACTCAAAACCTTTTTCGGACCCGGTACCTGAAACCCGGAAAATCCCAAAACAATTTTTGAACCGTTACCCGGTAACCACAACCCGGAAAAAATCAACCATTTTTTATTCTCATAATAGTAAAGTATACACAGTTGGTATACCTACTTGTATCATAACAGTCAAATATACAGTCGATAGCATATTGTACAAAGTAATAAGCACACATATTCGCCCGTGACTGTAAAACTAATTTGCCTTTAATAATAGTGAAAGACTGTAATAACAATGCAAAATGGCTGTTTTGGAAAAACAAAAGAAATCGTTAAAAACCCGGAAACATATAATATTCGAAACGAACAATGGACAACGGGTATTTGTCTAACACGATTTTAAACCAACGACAAACCTATTGGGATATATTGTTTTGTAGTCACGTTTCTACAAATCATAATAAAGGTACCTAATATAAAAAAAGACCGAAAGTATTTTTACAAACGAATGCTCTGAAAACCAAGACTGTAACTAAAAACCACTATTTACTATTTAGTTTGTTTTTCGTGGGGGAGGGAGAAGGAACTTCAAATAAGTTAACATTTTTAAAAAATCTGTTCAGTAAAGGGGTAGAAGCACTTCGTGTTTATTTGGATAGAAAGATAAATATGATGGATATATAACATTTTAAAACTATGATAAATATTTTTTTTTCTATAAAATGGTTCTGAGCAGAACTTCGGTGTAACATACATAATCAATAATATTCAAAAATAAG
This sequence comes from Pemphigus obesinymphae, assembly GCA_025469235.1. Classification (NCBI taxonomy): domain Eukaryota; kingdom Metazoa; phylum Arthropoda; class Insecta; order Hemiptera; family Aphididae; genus Pemphigus; species Pemphigus obesinymphae. The sequence continues at coordinate 230,859 of JAIPRL010000038.1, read as the reverse complement.
TTTTTAAAAATTGTAGACAATTGTATTACAAATTTAAAATTACTCTATGAAAATTTAAAATTTTGAGACACATTTTCCGAATAACAAAAAAATAGCATTTGTTTTTTTTTTTTTTACTTATGAAGGAAGTAAATCTTTCTGTTCAAATTATCTATCGGAAAATAATTCACAGAAAAAAATTAATTATAAAACTACTAGATTTAGATTGATAAACATTATGAACAACAGATTAGACAAAAATATTGTCGACATTAGTATATTGATAAACCAATATAATGTGCAATATTGCGAGATATCTTTCCGTCTTTTTATTTTTGGCCTTTTATCACCTTAAGTTTACTTTAAATTCGAATAAATGCACGATACAATATAATACTCCGTTTTTCGTGTGAAACGAAATGAAACAAACACGCAGTTAAAGAACATTCCATAAAATCGATAATTTAGACATTTCGTACACAATATTTAATGTATATATCGAAGCTCTTCGGGTAGACTCTCGTCCCAAAAAAAAAGAAAAAGACACAATATTGAATGTGGGTAAAAAATAAAATAGACGAACATTTTAACCAGAACACCTAGCGCGAAAAATAATATATTTCAACGGTGCGTACGAGGATTTCTTTTCCGAACATTCCGCAAAATAATCTGTCGGCCGATTTCGCCCGTCGAAAGTAGGTAGTATTATATATTATACTATTCCTATTTTACTTTGCGTCATTCAATCTTCATCTGTCAAATGACGAGCGGCATTGTACCTTGCCCGGGAATATACACGTACACTCCCGACAACAACATCTTCGTCGGCTTACGATCGACTTCGGTCCCCGGAGAAACACGGTTTCTCGTTTCACAGGCTCCCCTATAGCCCCCGTGAGTGACGTTGACGAATCGCAACACACCGGCGGCACCGCGTCCGGAACGCGCGGTATATCCAATAAAAGCGAATCGTGCACAATGTCATCGTGTTGTTTCCCCGTCCCGTTGCCCAAAAAACCACTGCGCGCGTACGACGCACGGACGTCAACACGTCCCGTCATCGTGTCGCTTTAATCACTTCAGGCTTGCGAACGAATCGCGTGCAGCCCACAGACAAATAACATAATTGATATATAACATATTAAACTATACTCTGTTCGCGGAGAGAATAGGAGTGTTTCGCGCACCCGCGACTGACAAAAATTCGGATAGCTCCGTTATCTTTGGGCGGCTATCCCCTCTTCGCGACAAAATTACATACTATAACCAACCGATCAGTGCAGCCAGCACGTGATATTTTGGGTGGCGAGTAGACGATAGATGATGTTGCGGCGAGGTAAAACGAAAATTGGTTTCTGCGCACTCTTAAACTCTCCGCGAATTTGGTATAGATAGCGGACATCATCATCGAAGCCAGGCAGCCGTTTGCAAGTTCGACAATGTTCGTACAATCCGTTATCATTGTTAGTGATATAAAGTGATTAATATATTATTATGTTATTCAAAACGTACTGTACATACTGTGCGTATAGAAATACGACGTACAATGTTATAATATCATATATTTACCTACTATATCAACACGTAAAACGGATGTATGATTTTAAAATAAAATAAAAATGTGTCATAAGTACATAATACATATATTGATATATATATATAATGATAAATGAATAAACAATAGAATTATTTTATGTACTAATGATGAAAAACGACGGAATAGTGTTGAATGAACTCATATTATTGTAATAGTATAGAATAATGGATAGATACTTACGAAAAAAAATGTACCTACTTTTCGACCGCTAGATTTTTCTCTATTCGTACACAAATGTACGCTACAAGAACAAACCATGACAAATATCACTTAGAAGTGAAATAAAACAGAACAAAATGCAAAACAATATAAATTAGACTGAACAATACAAAATATTTCAATCAAACAGAATTATTCTGTATTCAGATCGGCGTCTCATATTCCGTTATCCCTTATCGCTTGGAATGATAACATATAATGTAAACATTGCCCAACTTGCATATGACGGCCAGACTTCATAATCCAATACACATAATAAACGGAATCGGCTATCTAGTTTAATATATATATATCTGTGGTACAACCATGATACAGCACTATATAGCTGTTAGCCAAAATCGACGACGACTTCCTGTCGGCAGAGCATCTGTATTGTAATCCACGTGGTGGTAAACTATAAATGTTTTAACTTTTAACCATTTTGATCGTGAAAATTGCGTTTTGAAACATGCGTACAAATAAACGAATTGACTGATGTTTATAAAGACTACGATTTTTTTTCTAAGTCTTTATGATCAGTCACCCTGCACGACAGTAGATGACGAATATCGCGTTAATTCAAAAACAATAAAACAATAACCATTTAATACGGAAGCGTCAATGAAATAAAAGCTTGAAAAATAACGAAAAAATAAAATGAAATGAGAAACGATATGGATAAATCCAGTAATAATTAATAAATAATAAAAATCAATACTTGAATTAATTGCAAATAACAATGATAAATTATAAAAAATATTCACGATACATGAAATACGTTCCATAAATAATAATTGCAGGTATCTATACCTATATTATAACAGTATAATTTAATATTGTTATGTAACTCCTGCTGGTATATACCTACCGAAATTGTTTGATATTAAATTTATGCAAAATTATGTGTTCTAAAGTTGCATACAAATTAAGTTATTGTAATCCATTCGTATAATTTATATAATATGATATATCGTAAGACATAAATATTAAACAATGATGTTCTTTACTGGTAAAATGTATGTAATTATTCAATAAGCGATTACTATAACCACTTTTCACACAAAATTAAGTTTAAAGAACTAAAAAGTCATTGAAGATATAATTTTATATATTATAAAATATTACACTCAAATTACTGTAAATTCAATAAAAATATTTTGACTAGTTTGTCAAATTTAACTGACATTAACTAATTAATAAATAAAATGTTTGAATTTGTTTAGAGTATCGCATTAATCAAAAAAGACGAAAGTTAAGAAAACGTAATAGCTAACATTTTTCAATGGAAAACTCGCATTCGCATTTCTCTTATTAATCAATTTACAACAAATTATAAATACTAAATATAATACAAATTACAGCTTACAAAAACAACCCTTAGTAGCCTTTTTCCAATATATATATTTTTTTGATTTATAGTTATTTAAAAAATCAAAAAATTAATTTTTTAACAAACCATATAAAATGTAAAAATTGACATATCAAAAGATTGGCACTACAGGACGCTAGATAATGTTATTGCCTATCATTTGTTTTTTATTTCATATTTCTAACATATTTTAACAAACATCTTGATTGCAATAATAATAAAAAAAAGTACCTATTGACACAAAACTATTTTAAAATTACTTTTAAAAAATATTTTTAAACTATTGGATTTTCATTTTACATAAAAATGTTCAGTACAAAATCCCTTAAAAATGAGATATTTAGTGTCCTCTTAAATAATATATATTTTAAAGTTAAAAATTTTTAGAAAATGTCTACGTTTGTAATGGTGAAATAGTGAGTATCGAATTTTACTCTTAGAGATACTCTGAAAAATTCAACGAAATTCCTATTAAGACCTGCGATAACAAACTAGTGAGAATCAAATAATTTGGTACTTTAGATAGTAAATTGTTAAATAATATTTAGAACTTATTATCTTTACTAGTCACTATAAAATTGTTTTATTTATATCGAATCATAAATCATTAGGTATAATATACTTTACCTAAAATATTGCTTAAGGTATAAAAGCATTTTGGTGTAAATCAAAATGTACTAAGTATAAAAATTATTTTACACAGACATTATAAGTCATCATATTTAAAGTTTTTAAAGTTTTTAAGAGATTATCCACTCGTATTTTCTTACCCAGATCATTAGATAATTATAAAATGACTTTATCTATACATAATTTTTGTCTTTTTTAAGTGCTGTGACTTATGAAAGATGTCTATAATTTTGCACGCACCGTCGTTTGTGAATCTTAAAAATATAGTTCTGGAACTGTCATAATTATTTTAAATAAATTACATCCTAATATAATATGTACGTATTCTTCATGTATACCAACAATGAAGTACTTATGTTCTTAAACGATTTTTAGTTTAGGAATCCAAATCTTAACCAAACTAAAAATCATTAAAAAAAAAAAAAAAAAAACTATTAAGTTTAGGAACATATTTTAATGAAAACGTAATATCTATGAAAAATGGATAAATTTAACGAATAAATTAACTAGACAAAATTAAGCTAATTGGCTAATGACTTAATTAGTTAATATTTAAATTTAAAACCTTATTTAAGTTAATTAAACTAATTTAATCATAAAGTTAAATTTTTTTGTATCCATGGTATATAATTTGTAAATTTCGTTTTACTCAAAACAACAAAATAATAGGTAAAATGAATACTAAACGTAATTAGTTGACAAATAAGTTCAGTGTATTTTTTATAACTTCGATAAAATCGTATTTAATAAAACGTTGATCCTAAGTTAAATAATGAACAAAAAATAACTACCTAGTTGATAAATTACTCACTAATTTTTTAGGTAGATAATTTAATATGTATGCGAGTATGTAATACTCCACATTAACTAGTTAAATTAGAAAGTTCACAATAACTTAACTCTAACTTTTAACTATAACTGCTGTCTAACTTTTAATAAAAATGTACCCTTTTGAACAATTCTGTGGTCAAACTTATGTCGTTAGGTACATTTACGACTCACGGCTAATCTACCTATTTTCTATGGAGGACAGACTACAGAGGTATATAAACTATTTTATAGTTTGTAATATAATATTGTCTCTATGGTTTCTCCATGCAGATGTTATCTGGTTATCATTTATCTAGTATCTACTATACAATTCCTATATATTTTGTTAGTATATTTGTTATTATATAGTACTTTTTTGAATGTGTACCAACAATTTTACCTGCAAACCGCTAATGCCTATGTCTAACACTATATAAAATGCTTTTGATCATTTTTAGGCTGAAATGGGAAAGCAATGGTGGCGCATGGTGTCCGAAGGGCATGATCTCCAATGACGGTCGCCAGTACCTGGAGGTGAACTTGCAAGGGTTACACGCGGTGACGGCCATTAAGAGTCAAGGTCGATATGGCAACGGATCCGGCAAAGAATTCGTTGAGGAAATAATGATCGACTATTGGAGACCCGGTTCCAACAAATGGACACGGTGGAGAGGCAGAGACGGAAAACAAGTAAGTGAACCCATATATTTATTATTCAATTATCATAATATTATTATAGGTTAGGTTAGATTAGGTTAATTCAAGTTAGGTTTGGTAAGGTTAGGTTAGGTTAGATGAGATCAAGTACTGTTTTCGTCAAGGTTATCGCTGTACTAAATATGATTATATTTAAAATGTTTAGATATTAAACCTAGACAGTATTAAGGAATTTGTAATAACTGACGCGGTTTGCGGGAAGTAATGCGAATGTCCTCCAAAGTTTTGCGATTTATTAATAAACAAAGGTTAAGTTAGATATATTATATTGCATTATTATAGTTAAAACAATAATTTGTTGCATTTACTTATTTATTTTATAATTTATAAGTTAAAATAGTGTTATAGGTATTGATTTATTAGAAATATTTATTATAAGTTTATTAGAAGATATATAAATCGATAAGTCCTTATCAATTATTTTTAAATAATTTTAATATTGTTATTTAAGTATGTAGGTACTTATATCACACCAATTATCAGTGATCAGTGATTCAACTGAATATTGGAAAATTCTTTACATTTATTTTACGCGAATAAGTTATATTATATTTCGGTGAAATATCTTTTTTATGATCTGTGGAGTTATATTAGTACATTTTTCAAAAATTACGATACCCACCAATATTATAATCGCATTATAATAATCATAATAATATATATAGTAGATACCCAGTTTATGTTATATATAGATAAATATTTGACTTTACTTTTTATCGATCACAGTATATGCTTAATATTTAAAATAATTCATTTTTGGTAATTTTCGAATTATTATTTTTGAAGGTATTAATAAAAATGTAAAGAATAATCCTCGTAAAAAAAAAATAATAGTGAAAATGGAAAAACGTCTCGACCGACGCAAATTAAACTTACTGAAAACATTGAAAATAGTGTATAAAGTGTTTTATACACTAAGCAATTTTTATGAACACTTGATAGCGGCTTATAAAATCTATAACACCAATTGTTTTTTACTAAACCACTCAATTTTACACGCATAATGTAATAATACAGATTATATTGAACAAAAGAAAAAAAGAGTATGGTATACATATTTACATGGCTAGATGAAGTTTGACAGGAAATTATATGACGAACGCTTTACAGGACAATGGGCATATCATCCATATTCATCTAGACGATGTTATAACATTTTCTATGGGTATACCTAATGCGAAAGTAATGCGTTTACTACAATTTGGAGATTGATATAACTTAATTAGTAGTTAACTATATCAAATTTAATTTATTTGAGTTCTCCAGTACAATAATACTATATATAAAGGAAATATTGTGATATATTGTTTGATTTGTTACGGTTCAATAAAACACAAATAATGTAACTCAATGACAACGAGGAACGAATAAAATTCTGAACACATGAAAAAGGACAGCGAGTTAAAAATATTTTAAAAATAATGAATTTCTTATTATGAAATTATACATTACTCCGAGTACCTGTCAAATATTGTTAAAATTACTAGTATTTTGAATTCTAAAACTTTGCTCGAGAGCAACGCACACTCCATTTTTAAGAACTTAATGTAACGGATATGTTTCAAGTCATTTTTCGAAAAATTAAAATTAAACAATTAAAATCATTTAAAAATATTTTAAAAGTAATCAATATATTGTAATCTCATATATATACCCCTTTTTATTGTAGTGGTGTATTCACATTTTTTTAAAAAGCATGTTTACGAAAAACAAATAAAGCAGCATTTTAAAATGGGTTAGATAAAAACACATATTACAAATTATATTGTTTGTACAAAATAACTCTCTTTTTATGTTTTTACATTACATTTATGTACATTTTTAGTAATTAATATTTTTCAAAACTCCGATAAGATCATCTACAAAATATTGTCCTTTATATATTTTATGATGGGAGTTTTAACTCTTTAAAAATAACTTAAAATAGAATTTCATTGGTTTTTCGCGGAAATGTTTTTACTACTGAAAGTCATTAGTGTGGCGTCCTCTTAAATATATCATAACTCAAACATACCAATGGACCAAAATATCAATCGATAAATTGGTTACTTTTGATTTTAATCATTAGTCATTTTTAAATCATTAAGTTGATTGAACTATTATTTTTAACTAACTATTATCTTATATTATATATTATATATATATATAACTATTATCTATATTTATCTTCTAAATGAATATTCAATTACTTGTGAAAACTCTATTAAAATATTTAAATGATTCTTAATGAAATAAGAGCAACTCAAAATATTATGACTGTTGAAATTCTAAGATGGTAAAAATAATTTATGTATATTATCATAAAAAAAAATCAAATATTGTTTGGATTTAATAAAAATGACAAGATATAACCACATTTAATTATATTAAATATTCAAATAATATTTCGTTAAAATTTAACTTGTTTCAACAGGCAGACGACAGTTATTATAATGGTTGACATTTCAACACTTCAATTAAAATTCCATAAAAAAAATATTTTATATTTTATGTAAAATTTTTTTTAAAAATGCAACGTCATGAAGATGATAATAACAATTAAATCACATACAATTTAGCAAAATCGTATTTGATAATTTGTCTTTCTTTCCTTATTTCAAGAATACTTTTTTGATTTAAATAAATAAATCTCACTAATAATAATATTACTGTATTATATTACTGCATCTTTGATCGACTTGAATATAAATTATTAGAAATTTTTAATAACAAACAAGACGATAAATTTTATTACAATGATTGTTGGAATCAGATAACAAAAAAATAATCTAGGTCATTTAAAGATAATAATACAAAATGTTATCTAGATAAAGATAAATATGATTAATCTAAATTTTATCAAGATAAATATCAGATAAATTTAACTTTAATTATGTAAAGAATCGCTTGGATACATCGAAAGCGTAACTTTGTAATCTAATATTATTTATAATCTCTAGTAGATATAGTAGGACATAGTAGGCGTAGATTAATGGAGGTCCCTACTCAAGTAGAATTTTATATAGATAAGATAATAGACAAATAGTTTTTTATCTTGATGAGTTATCTAGATGTTTTGCAACAAGGATGACACTCATTATTTTGAAAAATTATAAAATAAATGTATATAATTACGTAATCTAATAAAACTATTTTTTCATAACTATAAAAATACTTTAATAACTAAATAATATTGAGTTTCACGTTAGGTATATATATATTTATCATTTTTCGTGATAAATCATTTTAAGTAATAAATTGTGGACATTGTATTTGTACCTATAGTACCTTATTTTTAATAAACAAAATATTGTCCAAAACGTTTAGTTGTAACAGAAATGGATGTTTAAAAAATTATTCTTGAAAAATACTTTTAACATAAAATTAAAATATAAATAATTATAAACTGCCTTCAAAATTTAATAGAAATTTATATTTATGGAAAACCGACCTACTTTTGATTTGTTAATTTCATAAGACAAAACTGAGACTGCCTAAGTCATAAATCATGATCATGTGATGTGTCACGAGATTTAAGAACATTATTATAATTATTGATTTTTACCCAAGTTTTGCAACTAAATTTATCATACGTAATTATTAGAAATTGAAATGCATTTTTAAAGTAATTTAAAATAGTAATCGTATTCAATGAATTATAAAATATTAGTTAAATTATAACTCTGGTAATAATTATTGTGTTATATATATTTCAAATTTAATTTCGGCGTCTATTCAATATAATTATAAAGAACTTAAAAACTGTTTATAGTCAAAATTAATCAATTAAATATCCGGAAAGATTGGAAACTGAAATGTGGTACATTTTGATTAAAACGCTTGTATAATTTTGATTTTGAAATAAACCAAACTAATTATATATTATATCGTGTTGTAATCAAAATGATATAAGATCAAAGAGTTATTACACTGTAATACCAATAACAGTTAGGGAGACGGTATTATTATTAAATTTTCAATTTACCGGCTTTGTTGAGCGTCCATCCAACCGAAGTGCTATTATTTATAATGGAATATAAATAAAATTCTTCTTTTCGACTTGAAAAACATATATTACATATTTAGTAATCACTGGTATAGCAAAATAAAAAAAATAAAATAAAATAATAATAATAATAATAATAATAATAAAAAGTTCGTTTTACTTGTGTTCGCCTGTAAAATGATGGTTGTTGGAAAAACGTCAAAATCGATAAACGGCGTTTCGGTCTAAAATATATATTTACATTTATTATAACGTCATACACTACTACTACTACTACTACTACTCGTATGTCACGCGCGGCCATCGTATCGTCGACATGTGTTCGGGACACGCATTTATTCAGCGATACATTGAAAACAATGTTTCTATTTGCGGTGGAAGTATTGGAAATTGAATTTCGACCGTTTCCAAATCCCGTATTCGATTAAGTTTTCCCGAGGATAATCCTTTAACTCGAAAAATAAAATACCGTCTCCTATATAACCGAACTCCGCGTTCGGTTATATACCGCGTAGACGTCAAGTATCACGTACATCGACATCAAAGGGGATCTTGTGACCTATATATATATATATATATATATATATATATAATATAATATAATATAAGTGTAATATGTGTGTGTATGTTTTTCCGTGTATTTGTGTATACATACAATATATATATATATATATCGTTGATGGAAAATCGTGGAAAAAAAAAAAAAAAATAGGAACACAGCACGTCTTGTGTATCCGTTTTCGCCGTCGACGCGCTATTGAATTTCGGTCCTCATAATAAAATATATATATATATATATATATAGGTATATTTGACCCGTTTGACGGCGAATCTCCCGTGACGATTCAATTCGACCGTACACAATATACAGTGGACTGAATAAATTCCGACGAGCACTCGAACACCCGAGATGTTTTCTACTCGTAACGTTTTCTTTCCTTTTTTTTTTTTTTTTTTAAACTCCAGTCGACCGTATAGGTACGCGTCATCGTTTGCCGTCTCCGTACCGTTCCGCGCGCACGCGTCAGCTGACCGCTATTGTAAGACGACGTTCAGACCTGTTGAGGAGATAGTACCCATATATATATACCCGGGCAAAAGGAATATTATATCGCACCCGAGTTCCCATATAGGTATCTCCTTCTTAAGGTCCTTTCACACATATCCGATCCGAGTCCGTTCCGATTTTTAGCGTTCCGAGTCGAGTCCGTCATTTCACCTGTTACAGTACATATATGCTGTTGTCGAATGAAACTGATGTCGATCTAGTCAGTTTTGCTTTTGAATTTTTATCACGACTGAATTTAGCGATGAAAAATTAATTATAATAGCGCTTTTGCTTGATGAAGAACAAGAAAATAATTGTAAAACAATAAAAAAAAAAAAAAAAACGAAAAAGAACTGTGTGATTAATTTCTCATTGTCCGTGTTGAAACGTACTTGACAGTGTCATATGACAAAATGAATATTGACAACAAACGTAAGCCGATACAATAGATTTCGTAGTATGCTGAACAAACCAGTCGAAACGTGTTCATACATGTCCGATCCGACATCATTCCGGCAAAAACCGGACGAAAAATCGGACGAAAATCGGTCACTGACAATATTATTTTTTTTAGTCGGATAGAGGTCGGAAAGCTCGGATCGGACTCGGATCGGACGACGCGTGTGATCATATGCACTGGAAAACAGCAAGTTTATATTTCCGAGTAAACGGATGCCTTGACGGATCGGACTCGGAACGGACTCGGATCGGATATGTGTGAAAGGACCTTTATCCGTGTTTATTTGACCGCCGTCATTCATCACCACTAATCACTATTCAAACTCTGGAATATATCGTGTACTCTTTCGTTACGAGAATAATATATTATAATGCGCAGTCGATAAATAAATAAAAATGTGCTATTCACTCGTTGTATAGAATACTGGTAGTATATGTATATAAAGTGAGTACATATAATGATAAATAATTGCATATTCGATAAAACGATTTTCAGTTCAACTTCGTCAATATGTAATATTGTAATCATTTAAAAAAATAAAATAAAAAATAGATAACCGCCCGACAATTTCGTTCGTTATTTTTTTGTATTATTTCTCCTACATTTATATAACATGTTTGCGTTGAAATATATATATATATATATATATAGTTTTTCTTTGCACTTATTGAACCCACTGTAAAAATCGAAAAATGATTTGTCCCGACCAAAACCAATTTTCTATCAAAAAAATCTCTTTACTCCAAAACTCTTATTCGACTCCATCTGTTCGAAAACTGGCACATACAAAAAAAAAGCAAACATCATTGTAAATCCAATACATTTCTCTCTCTACTCAAAATCAAAAATAATAATAATGTGATCTTTATTTCAGAAATTTTAAATAACATGCTTAATAATTAAAAATAGGTATGCTTTTGGACCCAACCTCTAAAAAAAAACTTGTTTTAGGTTGGACGAGTCTTAGTATATTACATTATAATTATATATTAGTTAAATGATTATAATAAAATACAATATTAATTCTATAAATGAATACAATTACACATAATAAATATGTATTAATTAAACATTATAAAAAGATTTTAATTTCTTTTTTTAATGTACAACTTAAAATTATTAACAGAAGGAAAAGATTCAAGATCAATATTTTTATCTCTTAATAGATTTATTCCTATGTTTAAGGGTGACATTAATCCAAATAACTTATTACATTTATGAGGGTTTAGGTTTTTTCCTTATATCTAATATTATTATAAAAATAAGCAGTTAAAATCTAAATGCCTAACCTATTGTACCCATATAGTTTATAGTTGCACTATATTTCTGTAGTAGGAATCTACTCAAACATTTCAACATTTAATATAAAATACTTAAATATAATATAATTTAAATTTATACTAAATATGACATGGCCGATATATAACGCATTTTATTAATAGTATAAAATATAATTGCGAAAATGATTTTATCATAAATATATAAATATATTTGTTAATAGGTCAAATGAGTTTTATTAATTAATAAAGTATAGTTGTAATTGTGATAATTGAACTCGAAATTAATAAAACTACAATATTTTTAGATAACATTGAAATGAAAAATTTAAAAACAGATTGAAACAGAAATAATGGACGAAAACTTATTATTTCATTTTAAATGATGTAAACGGTTTGCAAATACGGACACAATGTTTGAGTTTTAAATGGATTACCTATAACATGTGATTATATTGACATGTAGTTTATTTACAAGTTAATGGAAATTAATGTTTAGGAAATAATTAGTGAAATTCTCTAGAAAAAAAGGAAATTGGAATTTTTATTTAAAAAAATTCATTTTGAAAATTCAATTAGTCGACACAATATAGTTTCTGTAGGCTTGTAGACTGAAAGGGTTCTTAATTAATTCGTTTTCAAAATTGATTTTTATTTTGTTATATAATTTTATATAAGCATTTTTAAAATGAATACATTTGTGTCAGTACCTATACATTTATATACCTATGCGTTTCAAGTTGAAAATTAAATTTTTTTTAGATCATTATAAATTAAGAAAATAGAGTAAATAATCTAAATGTAAAATAATTATAAATGTTTTAAATCGTATAAAAATGATTGCAGGTTGAATTTTAATAACGTTATTTTGAACAATTTAAAAATGCTACGATATCGAATCATTTTTTTCTAAGCTAACGAATTTTATGTAGGTGGCAATAGGTACTTTCTTATTTTTATTTTATTATAAGAATTTGAGTTTTCTTTAGAGTAAGTCAATATTATGCACATATTTTATAGATAAAAATTTACATGTTAATTCAATCCCTAGCTTGCGTGTATTTGATTTTTAAACGATATTAATAGCTGCTGGTCTCCTGCAGTAGGCCCTCCAAGAATATTTTGTTATAAACTCATAGCATTTTTCCCAAAACATTTTTTGATAAGCCATCAATATAATATATTAATATTCGACTATATCCAATACTGATAAATTCGTTTTTCTATTTTTTAGTGCATTAATAATAATAATAGGTACTTAATTAATATTTTCATATAGTTCCATGCAATCGCAATGTAGAAATCTCACGATTAATATACGTTAAATCTTCGTTTAGTGCTATAAAAAGGTTATATTTTCTATACAAATTACAAATAGAAAAATATTTAAAAATAAATACAGTTAATCTGTTTTAAAGAAAACTATTTTTGAAAAGCATTTTAGCAATAACTTTAAAATATATGTAACAAAATATTTACAAAATAGTCGATGTTGAAAAATACACTATACAGAGGAATATAATTTAAAATCGATCGATATGTATATAATGTGTAATAAATCCTTTGTATATAATTCATTGTTGAAGACATAAAATCTAATTTAGATTAAGAATCATATTATTGTCTACATAGGTATCTATTTTAAGTGAATTTTCGATACACATATTATAGCATTTATATTATTATTATACAATGATAATGCATTTTAGAATTTTAGAGAAGAACGCAGCTGGTTAAATATTTATTTATTTCAATGACACACGCTGAAATAATTCATTATAAAGCACAAAAAACATTTCACTCATATGAAATAATTATAATGATAGTCATTGGGTATCAAGTCAATATAATATGTTACAAAAATACATATTCTGTGTAAATTAAAGTCTAAAATAATTATCATCCGAATAAATTACAATACACCAAAATCGATTGAACGAAAAAACTTCTTGATAAAATATTAATATAGTTATAAAATAAGTTATGATTAATTTCAAGATTTTGAAATATATAGGTTATACCTACCTATATATTTATATTTAAAATATTAAAAATGACTTTTGTACAGTACATCCAATTATAGTCACATTTATTTGCTAGGAAATATGGTAAATCATTTGAAGAATAGCTCTTTATACTACTATATATATAGAAAAATAATTAAAAACTTATAAAACATAAAAAAAACATTGTAAACCAATGTTAATATTACAAATATTCTTTGTTTTGTGCATAATCTAAGAATTATATCGAACCACTTTGACCATGGACTTTATATATAATTTGTACTTAAAAATATAACAATTACAACTAATTATATAATAAAATATCGTTCATTTCATCGTGTAAATTCTTCTTGACATTTATGAAAATACCTATAAATAATTTTGTTTAAATATTTTTTAACATTGCAATTTTTATGTGCATATAAGCGTACACGCGAGTTCAACAAATGGTGCTTTTGTGTTTGCACCTGAAATGTATTTGCTATTGAAGTGCTGACCGGAAAAAAGGTATTTAATGAGTCTAATGTATTAATATAATATTATATACCTACTACAAATACATACTTAAATTGCCTTTACTCTTGTTTTCAAAACATTTATATCAGATATGTTTTTTTATGGGAAAAAACCACAATATTTAATAAAAAAAATATATATATATATATATTTTCTCATTTTTCTCCCATCTACATAAATATAGAAGTCTGAACATTAATTTCTAAAAGAATTAAATATTGATTTTTGAAGCAATTTAAAAACCGAATTTTGTGATTCTGCCAATATCTATGTATTTATGCCATTACGATAAAAAAAAAAAAAAAAAAAAACGGGACATTTGCTATACCTACCTAGGTATATATACGATATATACGCCGGTTAGAATTTTCGTTACATCTGACACCAAATACAAAATACTGTACTATTGTATTACTACATATCATATTATATGATATGTAATATATACAAGATAGATGGATAAATAGAAATATATAGTTGATATACTTCAGACGAATATGTTTTTTCAACGCTGTAAGATGATTTGTCAAATAGTCACAATTCTTTGATATTTCTACATTGCTATTCGCTACGTATAACAGTTGGTTACTTTTTCGAATGTCAATATTATTCCCGAACGAATATAATATATATATATATATATACTAAATTCGCGGAGAGTTTAAGAGTGCGCAGAAACCAATTTTCGTTTTACCTCACCGCAACATCATCTATCGGCTACTCGCCATCCAAAATATCACGTTCTGCCTGCACTGATCGGTTGGTTATAGTATGTGATTTTGTCGCGGAGAGGGGATAGCCGCCCAATGATAACGGAGCTATCCGAATATTTTTATCAGTCGGGTGCGCGAAACCATAGATAAAAATATAATAATTACATGACGGACTCGACCGAAAAGTTGGTATCGCATATATGGCGCTCCCTGGTGTTTGACTTCCGAACTATAATGTATATTATCTATAGACTGTGATTGTACGAGTACGTGTTTATATTATTATTATTATTTTTATCAAGACAAAATGTGAGCGATCATAATAAAATATTTATATAATTTATCATGGATATAAAAATATTATGATAATAATTGTTTTTTTATTCCATGAACTGAACAACTGGCGTTACCGGTGTCTGACTTTCATACTAAATTCACGGAACCAATATATCATGTAATAAGTCGAGAGGCCCTGCGCGAAACACTCCTATTCTCTCCGCGAACAGAGTAACAGGTACATCATAATATTATAGCGTGCGCAATATTTATTGAACCCGTTGAATGGTTTTCATTTTTATGACGGGGCCGTGTTATGTTTTCAAGTTAATACATATTTTTTATTAAAAGAGTCAGTGCTCGAATTGTAGGGGGGGGGGCGGGTGGTGTGTGCAGGGAGTTCCTCTACTATTTTCTGATATTTGAGAACACCTTTATTAATTATTTTTTACAGTATACAAGTTACATGCGGTTTGAGGGAAAGTTCATTTATTAAAAGCCCCCGAGAGTACCCCTTTTTTTGTTTTTTCAAATTCGAGCACAGATTAGAATATATATCTATATAATAAATAATAATATAGCTATATACGAGTAGGTATATATATATATATATATATATATATATATATATATAGGTATATAGGTATATATACTATATAGGGTACCTATACTATTAGATCCATACCAAGATTCATCGACGTTCCTTATTACCTACTGCAATACATTGGTTTTACGTCCTTTTTTTTGATCTGTGGGTGCTCAAAAATACATAAATAGATACATCACGTACTCGAATATTTAGAATATTTAAGAATACATTCTTTTTATTAATGATGGATTAAAAATATTGCTTATATATTTTATTATATATATTATATTTTATTAATATATATATATATTAATTTTTAATCTTATATAATAGGATAATTTATCGGTACGGGTAAACACTTAAATCTCAGAAAAATTGTATAATAAGCTAGTTGGAAATATATATAAGTACCTATATATAGATAGGTAGGTACCTAATAGATTATATAATACGTACATTATACCTATATATAGTGTCTATAATTATAAATTTATCAAAATATTTGTCTAAAAACGTATTCGAATAAAATAATAAAATATTAATTAAGCTGTATTCAAATTTTTTTAAGTTCCTACATATATCTAGAATACATATAAGTACCTATATTATTCGAAAATAGTAGGTACCTACTTATAAGTTATAAGTTATAGGTCTATTATAGATGATGATACCTATTAGGTTATATTCAAATACGTTTATTCGAATATCTTACAAGACTGCCTTTATGTATTATAATAACTAGTTACAGTGGAATGTCATGTGGATACATAATATTATTCAGAACATTTTTAATTAAATATTTTTTATATTTTCAATATTTTCATGAAATAATTTTCCATCTCTAAAATCGTTATCAACAATCAACCTACTTAATATAGACTACCTATATAGTGTAGGTATATTAATCTTCTAGACTTAAAGGTTGAAATGTAGTATTTGGTGAATGGTGATATAAATATATAGGTATGTACCTGCCTAACTTTTTTTTTTTTTTTATAAAATTGCATTCAATATGCGTAGGTACCTATGTATACATAGGTAGGTACATATTATAGCGTGGACAACGTATCTAATAATTATTGAGATAACTCGTTAATTGAAATGTTTGAAATAGTATAACATTAAAAATATTAAAAATGTATAATATTATTGGTATTTTAAATATTTACTTGGAATATTTTAAACATTCTGCAGTAAAATAATAGTTTAAATAGCATATACTTTGCTCCAATCTTCCGTGTGGCTTGGTGGTCTAGGGGTATGATTTTCGCTTAGGGTGCGAGAGGTCCCGGGTTCAAATCCCGGCCAAGCCCGAACAGAATTTTTGCATTTTTTTTTCTATACGATACCACAATTTAATTAATTGTCGGCTCATCTCGCGAGATATTTTCACGTCAACATTACGGTTAATTCTTACTGTTTTTTTATTGTCCATACGTATGTACCTACTACAATAAAGATTGTATTTGCTAATTATAATTAATGATTTTTATTTTATTAAAATTTGAATAGAAAAATTTATTTTTATTTTTATTTATTTATAAATTGTATTTTTTCAATAAATAACTTATTATGATATTAAATAGGTACATTGTATAATTTTGTTAAGGTTAATAAAATAAGTTTTTCGTACTAAATTAAATAAGAAATTTTTTTTTCTGTAAGTACCTATAAAAAAAAAAAAAAAAAAAAAAAAATCACATTTTCCTTTACTCATAAGTATAGGTACCCCGCATATAGTATATATACCAGACTTTAATAAATACCTAAAATAATGTGTAATAAAGTTACGAAGAAATGTTTCTCGATCAGAATTTTGATGAAAAGGAAGTATGTCCAATGCGGAAATTGTATAGGTTAAAATATATAGGTAATAATATTGTATTATAAATGATATTATATTATGTAATATACTCTTTATTGAAAAAGAATACCTACACGTATACATTGATATTATTATTAAATAAAACGGAAATCCGTCCAATAACTAATAGTAGGTACGTATTGAATTTATTTTTCCAATAATAATAATATCACTAGAACTTCATGTCTTACTATATCGTTGATTATATATATACGTGAGTGGGATTAATAAAAAAAATATCCTCGAATAATGTTGAAACGTAATATTATATTATAGAATATGAAATTCAAAATGCTTCTTATATGTCATAACTATTTTAGTTGTATTCTCTTTACGATTTTGTCATACAACAGATGCAAACCAATAAACCATATTGTTGAAAGAGAGAGCGGGTATTTTTAAATCCAAACACATAAAATTTATTAAGCTTTATTGGTAGTCAATTTATTTTAAATATAAATATCGAGTTGAATGTATAAAAAAATGTAAACCATTTTTATTTTTTCTAAACGCTCGTGTATCACATTAATAAAAATCATATTTTTAGGATTCAATACAAATTTTTGAAATTTATTCTTGAAGCTATAATTGGTATATTTATGATAAATAAGATAAATACGTAGGTAGGTACTATATAGTATACGAATATTATACTATATCATATATACTTATATGTATACTTATATTATCAATTATACTTATTACTCGTTAGTCTTTAAGATAATTTTTCAACGTTATTGTTTCATATAAACATATATTGAATATAAACAAACTATGTAATAAGCAATTATAAAATCATTATTACGTATAGGTACATGACCTAAATTGATAATATATAAATACAATTATTATATTATATTATATTATACGCAATCAATTTTTGTAAGATTATATGACAATTTATAATATAGGTACCTATAGTTATTAAAATGCTTAGACGTATCTACATAGTACATATTATAATATCTATATAATGACTATCATACATATAATAGATATTTGAATTTTTTGTTGCATAATGTAAAGTAAATTAAATTATAAATATTGATTTATTATTTATTAATTGTTATAATACTTTAAAATATTTTTAATATTTGATTTTAAAATATTTCGAGATATGAAAAACATTTTAGAAGGTTTTATACGTTTATATTGTATACAAATATTCACACTTCACAGTCTATAATAAATTAAAAAACTTATTAACAATTTTATTACCTGAAAAAAAAAAAAAATCATAAAGGCTTATTGAATATATATATATATGGTACAGGGGCGTACATTATTACTATATTATTACATATAATTATGTTATACATTATTATTACATAATATACCTATAATATATACGCATATGTTATTACAATCTTTGAGAGATTTTATTTTATAAAATACCCATTTAAAGTTTTGACAATAATATTATTATATGAATAACTATATTATATTTGAAAAAATAACACTTTTAATCATGATTTTGAATGCTTATACTTATACGAAATAATATTTGAAATATTTAGCAAATAATAATTATATTTCATGGAAAAAAAAACGAAAAAATACATTGGGCTTGTCCGGGATTTGAACCCGGGACCTCTCGCACCCTAAGCGAAAATCATACCCCTAGACCAACAAGCCACATATGAGGACTGTGTAACATTGTTGCCTATAAAAAAATGTATTATAATATTGTCTGTACTATAAAAAAAGTTTAGAATAATAATTTTACACTTGCACGGCCCATAAATAAATATAATAATAATATAATAATATGCATATTATGCGAGGTGATCTATTGCGTAAAAAAACTGAGGAAAAAAGTGCAAAAATTCTTCGGGCTTGTCCGGGATTTGAACCCGGGACCTCTCGCACCCTAAGCGAAAATCATACCCCTAGACCAACAAGCCACACACGTGCTAACTGCGATATTTTTGCCTATAAAAATATATTAGGGCGTTGCCACTCCATGCGTTTTTGGAGGTACGGTTATCAAATTTATCAATATCGAAAATGCTCATGGCTCATTTCATATTACAGCAAATCATTAAGTATGTACGACCTAACGAAGACGTTTACACATTATAAGACTTTACATTATTTAATATATTAACCTATTATAATAATCATTGGTATAACTATAACGTATTACGTACAGGTTTACCTACGAAAATAATATTTTCATATACTACAGCATACTTTGTTCTTTGAATTATTTCTAATACATGTAAAGTTATTTTAACTTTAACTTTAAAGCTATACGGAAAAAATACCTTAGACGAAATTTTTTTCTTTTTGAAATACTATTATTGGGAAAATAGGGAAAATATGAAAAAGAAATTTAAAACTGCGTTTTATAATATATTATGATAATATTAATAATATATAAAGCCAAAATACAACAAAGATTCGTCTAGTAAACAAAAAGAAAACCGCCCGCTGAAACGCATAGTATGCCAGCAACAGTATAATATAATGTGTTCCGTTGACACGTACTGAGCTGATTACCGTTATGTTCAACCGCAATACATACTGCGGTCGAAAAATAACAGGACCGGTCGTGACCAGCTGTAATTCCGACCGTCGGAATGAAGCGTTTTAACAGGACCTGTTAAAACGCAAAGTGTGGCCACGCCTCAATACAATTTGAATCATGAAAAAAAAAAGTTATAATAATAATTTTACACTTTCGTGGTATGTAAACAAGCGTATTATTATGCGTGATGATCAATGGCGTAAAAAATGTTGTGAAAAAATGCAAAAAAATTTATTGGGCTTGGCCGGGATTTGAACCCGGGACCTCTCGCACCCTAAGCGAAAATCATACCCCTAGACCACCAAGCCACATGTTCAACACGTTATCGAATTTCTCATTTTAAGATTCACCTGTTTATAACACCTGCTTCGACGGTGCTGATTGATTGGAGGGGGGAGTTCATTGCCACGGCTCAAATGTGAATGAAAATCGTACGCACGCTCTAAGCTGGTATTATATATTATTATTGTGTTTTGTATGACCAACGGACTATTTTTTTTTAAACATTTTTTTTTTAAGAATTTTGTTAAAGTAGGTATCTACCCAGTACAGTATACTACTTATATATTTCAATAGATAATAATGTACGTCATTGATTTTATTATTACCTATCTACAGAAGTAAACAAAAATGTTTTTGAATAGATAGGCATTTAATAGTAAATTATAAACGCTTATAATAAATAAATTGTACATTTTATATTAAAAAAACTTCTACAGCAAAGTATTCAAATTTGTATTTTAAATACTTTTGAAAATTGCATTTGCACATCATTAATTACGAATACTGTATCTGGTAGCAAAGGGGGCACTGGGGCACTTGCCCCCTATATTAAAAAAAAAAAAAACGAATTTTTTTACTATAAAATTTATCTATTTGATTGGTGTATATAATTAGGACTTAGGACTATATAAGGACCTATAGGGTTGTTTAATGTTTTATATGTAGTTCTAAAAATGAAAATAAACAAAATGAGATCGTGTATTTTAGCACCCTAAAAATATGTTTGTGAGCAAAAAAAAAAAGAGAGATCATCAACTTCTCTGAGTGCCATTAAAAATACATTTCCAGCTATAGCAACGATATTTACATATTATCAGTGACACAATATTGGCTCTAAAACCTTGGAGGAGTGAGCTTTACCCATATTGTCTAAAAAAACGATAGGCCAAAAAAGAGTCAATATAAATTATATTTGGGGGGGGGGAGGGGGCTAAGCCACAAAGTATTGCCAAGTTGCGCTTATGCATATTATGAACAAAAAATAAAATAAATATTGATTAAGTTACTTTTTAGTTATTGGTACATTTTTAATGTATTCCCCTCCCCCTATATCTTATAGTTGTATTATCTTCACCGAACGTGTTATTTATTTTTTTAATTTTGCAACAAATCTTAATTCCGGTGATTGGATTCGAACCTCCGACCATCTATCACTTACTCAAGTCTTAATAATTTTTGTACTCACGCTTAACCGACCGAGCTATACTCCAATGATACAAATTTAGACGGAATTGTGGATGCATATAAATGCTCCAATAATGGTATACGGTTACAGGTACGGCAGAGGAGGAGTAATTTTTTGAATCACTGTAGCTCATTTAATGGTGGTCACAACGACCTTTGACCGGTATCAAAATGTGCTGTACACTGAGATATATAACATTCTAAAAGTCACCTTTTTGGGTAGTTCAAAATCGAATTTTGGGTCGCTCATAATTCAAGAGGAAGTAAACTTACGCTTCACGGTTTTATCTATCCGCCTTTTGTTTAATGCCCTTAAATATAGGTGCCTATTAGGGTGGCAGGGGAGGGACATAGCCTTCTCTGGAGAATAACAAAAAAAAAAAAAAAAATTACTTTTAGTACCTATGTTATATATTGGAGTGCATGATACATTTTGACATCAGACCGAGTACAATTTTACTACTAGGTATTAAATTCGCAATACCGCGATTCAAAAATTTTCCCTCATTTTCCGTGCCTATATATTGTCATATACTATTCTACGGGCAATTAACCCTCAATTCTAAAGACCTTTGTTGCAGGTATCCAAGAAGTGGACTTATCTTTTCGTGGTTTTAGTTACCCCTTCCTTTTTTAAACTCAATATCCATAGGTAGCTCTATAGCCATGGGGGGGGAGGGGTTAGGAGAAGAATAACTGTATAATGGATTATTGCTAAAATTGATAGTTTATAACATAAAAATATTATAATTTATTTAGGTCTGTCCCCTCTGAAATGTATCCTATATATGCGTTAAATATTGAAATATAAACAAAAGGATAATGTTGAATTAAACATTGTTTTTTAAAGGTTATGTTAAATGTTAATTTTTAAACATTTAATATTTAAATATTCAATGAAATATATGTTATTCTACATTAAATTTTAAACATTAATTATTTTACATGAATTTTATGTTTATTATTAAACAATTCACTATTAACGTTACATCAAATGTTCAAGATTACAAAATGTTTTTTTGGGATAGATATTATGAATGAAAGGTGTATAATATATAGGTATTATACTAGATAAGTTATAAGAATAAGTATATTCAATATATACAAGAGGCGTGCTCAGGAATTTCCTATGGCGGGGTCACTTATTTGTATATGGTTCCAGGGGGGAAGGCATAATATTTATAACGAAAATGAAGGTAATTAGGTAATTGTAGGACTTCATGTTTTTACTATAGAGAATATATTTTGTATACATACATTTTATAACTATTTGTTTTTAATTTACAACATAAGTACCTAATTCAAATAATGAAGTCAAATTTTCGCAGCTTTTTGGTCAATTGATTTTTATTACTTCTTCAGTGTTTAGTTATACTTTCGTGTGAATAACTGTCGACATTGTCAATCAAAATTAAGTCTAGTTTAAAATATATATATATATATAAATATATGTATGTATATGTATTAAAATAACAACTAATATTTGTTTTAAATTTTAAAATGGATATTGGAAAAATACTTCTGTTATTATGCTACGCAGATGTGTTTTCACTTCTCAGCCTTTTTAAGAAAACGTTCGTTCTAGAGTTGCTGTATATACTGGTAAATGGTAATATGTATATAAATATATGCGGTGTATTACATTTTTACATATTTAATGGTACAATTAAAATAATGAATAGTAAGTATTACTTTGTTGTTAGGCAGTACCGTACCTATATAGGTAATTTAGTAATTCAAAAAAAAAAAATAATAATAATAATAATTCGGATTTGAAAATATATGTAATGAAATATTGTTGTTTTTTATTTTGGATTTCGATATTATATAACATTTTTAACGTTATAATCATTTTTGACATAAAATATAATGCGACGACTTCATTGAAATTACTTTTATATATAGTAATTTTATTAGCCTAATTTGTAATTCACGTTAAACCAACACTGTCTTGATACCTTCGATAGTACTGAAATATTTTCATTATAATTATGTTGCTTTTACCCCGTATTAGATTAAATTGAGGGTTCGGAATTCCTTTACAAATATTTGTATTGCTGATAGTTGGATATTGAGCCATTGAGGATAAATTATACTGAAATTATTCATACAGCCCTATATACACCCGAGTATAATATTATATTAGTATATCTAACCTATCTATATATAATATTTAGGGTATTTTTTTTTTATTATTATAATTAGATAGATTTTATATCTTGGGAAGTATTTCAAGTGACGAGATGAAAATTTCTTTCGAATTTTTATGGCGCGACGCCATGGAGAGAAACCGTTGTGGTATCATACTCAAGATGGCCATACCGTTCTGTCTTTTCTTCTTTTTTTTTTTTTGTAATTTAATGTTGTGGTTAAATGTTTTCACAATGTTTCCATGAAATGTTACTACAATATGGTATCGACCATATTGTCTCAGTGGTGTATTTCTTTGTCATAGATATATTGTCAAATGTATTGAAAATATTACTAATATAAAAATCAAACATTACACATATGTTGTAACCAGGGTTGGGCAAGATACTAAAAAAAAAGTATCTTGATACATGATACATGATACATTCATTTTGGGTATCTTGATACAAGATACATGATACATTTAATTTATAGAAAAGATACAAGATACAAGATA
>JAIPRL010000038.1:101620-206081 GCA_025469235.1 Pemphigus obesinymphae | reverse complement strand
GATGTCGGACTTGATCTCAACTGCTGGTTTTGATATAGCTTTTATTCATTCATACTTGTTCGCACTTCTCATTTCACCGACCTCGTTAGTATTGACTTCATCTCCCGGTCGGCAATCATACCGACCGGGTTTGGGAGTGCACACACAATGCCGCCTACTCCATGATTTGGTTGTCACAAAATTTATACAAAATAATTATTTTATTTATTAAATAAGACAGTATATTATTATTTTTTTTTTATAGTTACATTAAATTTTTAAACCCTTATTTTCATATAGGTATATATATGTATGCTCTGAGAACAACGCGAACACGCGTAAAAAAAACACACAAAGAAAAATTTTTATATCATTGTTAATCCAAATATTTTATTTTATTCGCGTACATGTGTTTTTGTGAACAACTGACGCTGGCGACAGTTGTTCACACTTATCAGTATCTAAAATTTTATCGGTTCACTACAATATATAATTTATAACAATATTATGATAATAAGAACAAACAAGAGAAGTTTGCTATCACCTTGTGATCAAACACTTGACTTTTTACTTAAATATTCCTTAGTTGTTTGATCAAACACTTTACAATACAGTTCAGAATAGTTTCATTCTCAGCGAACGGGAATCAACTAATGTTTTTATATTATTTCATATTTGTACTTATTTTTTTGCCAAAAATTTAAAATACATAAAAAAAAAGGTTTAAAATGTATTTAAAAATGTCAAGAATTACAATATAAAGATTTAATTTTTGTATATTCAGATCCCCTCAGATCTCAATATATTTATTTTTTTTATTGTCAACATTTGTAACTGGTCTGCATATCATATCAATTCCATCGGAATTAAAATATACAAACACTAATTTTTTTTAATGAAAATTAAATTATTATTTTTTAAAAGTACTTTATTAAATTACATAATTTAACAATAGTTACCACTTCAAAAAATGTCAGTTCTAAATTTAAATATTCTTTAATAATTATTTGAATTTATCAAACATGTAATTTATTGTTATTTATTTAATTTAAAATGGTTAAACAAATATAGCAATCATTTTTGTATATTAAACCATAATGTCTGATTTTAGTACTCAAATAATCGCAATATATAAGATACTATATATATATATATCAAATTAATTTTATTTAAGTGAAAATCGCTTTTCTTAAATTTTTCAAGACACTATAAAAATTACCTATATATTAAATTGTATAATGGCATAAATTGATCAACCGTTGGAATGCAGTTTTCTAACTGTCAAAACTGCAATATTATAAAAGCGAATTATATAATACTTTTTATATTTGTAAAGTTTTTAGGATATTTTATCGTATATTGTATTGAAATATCGTTTTATTAAATTGCATTAGACATTAGACATAGTTGGCGTGAAAGTATTCTGTATTCTGTATACATCATCGTAGTTATTAAAATGTTTATCACTAATATTTTGAAGTGATTACGTTTATTGGAAATATATTTTAATATAAGATCTGCATACTTAAAACCAAAGTAAACCGAAGTTGAAATTAATACACTTTCAGACTGATTGTGAATGCAATATATATATATATATATTATATATATGTATATTATTATATATATATATATATATATATACAAATCATAAAGTAAATAATATATAGAGTGGCCATATCATACACGGACCTATATATAGTAGCATGAGTCGAGCAAAATGTAAACGCTGAGTGTGACCAGTTTAGCAGAAATAAAAATTGTGATTATGAGTTGGTATCACAATATATAGCATGAATTATTCGGGGATTTAGGTAATGTTTGAAACAACTCAACAACTCAACACTCGTCAAAATCCCTCTTCAATTCTGAATTTATTTATTAAATTATGAATTATTCTATAATAGTAAGTAATTACGTAATATTATAAAAGATGATTAATAATAAATACGTGCATGGGATATTATTAATAATTCATAACATATATTATATCATATCAATACCATAATATCATTACGATAAATTGTATACGAAAATATCTGGTAAATTTTATATTTTATAATTGTTCACTCTAAGGGTTTACATTTTCATAATTTCACTGATATATACGTATGGCCAGGGGTTTATACAAATGAACCATTCAATAGATTTGTAATTTAATTAGATTTATATATTTTAGAGATCAAAGTGGACACAAAATTATAATCATAGTAAATAATAATTATTATACTCTGTACGATTCACGATTTTGATATTGATATATTTTGTGGTGTACGTGGTTTGTATATATGTATAATGTATTGCATTTATATAATACATAGAACTTATATTTTAGAATATCTTTAAGAAATGTTTTGTAAGAAATATAATGGAAATAATACCGTTTTATGCAATGAAGAATATTCAAATAACTTAATTTTTAAAACGACAATCGACTACATAATTCTATTTTATTTTGAATATAATAAATTATATATATTTGAGTTATTTCAAGTTCCTACCAAGTTGAATTAAAAGTTAGCTGAACTTTCATTTTCGTTTAACTATAAAAATAATGTGTTTAAATCAGTAGAAATATTAAGATAAATATTGAAAATTTTTTAAGTGAGAAAAAACTTCTATTTGTTGTTAAATATTATAATTTTTTATTAACAGAATTTAACTCAACTTTTGGAACAAAACTGCAATTAGCTACTGGAAAATGAGGTCATGTATTCTGATTGATAATTTGCTTTCATAAAAATAAAAATAAATGTAAAACGACATCCTCTCAGCTCCGATTAGAATTTTAAATAATAAAGTAGCTGATAAATAGCATACCTGTAGTACATATAGTTGAGCAAAGAAAAACTCGTTATACACATACAAGGATAGACACTACTTAAAATACGTCTTTTTTAATTTCATATTTTTTATTTCAAATACATTAAGTGATGTATTTTGTTCATCCCTTTACATATATAAGTTATTATAAACCAGTGCATAGAACTGGTTTTCAAATTACTGTTAAAAAACAATTATATGAATTCGGTACTTGTATATTATAAAATGCCATATAACCAAGTATAATAAATGGTACTATAAATATATACTATATATAATATATTGTAACCAATGGCTTTCACACTGGGGTTATGTTTATCTTCCCACGACAGTCTATCTTACAATTTTGTACCTAATTATATTAGGTATAGTTATTATGAAAAAAATATTTGATATCAATTATATTTTCTTTCGATGATAACCATGACATAGACTTGAAATAATTATACATAATATGCCAAGCCAACTTTCTTATTTTAATTAGTGTGGAAATTGTCACTTAGGTATAGTTAATGTATATGTCCAATGCAGTTAATTAATATCCCATGCATATAATCGCGTCTATATTATGTATAACCATAAAATTGGATATTTTATTTGTCGTCACTATAAAGCCAAAACTTTTTTGTCGATTATTATTGATCAGGATATTAAAATTTTTTCCTAGGACTGCCAGGAGTTTCCTAATTACGGTAAATATCATAACGCTTATCTGAACAAATACTTGCGAAAAATATAAATAGGTACAAATAAAATGTATGCATAAACATTAAACACGTTAGTTTTGAGTTTGGCGTGCACAGAATATGTTATGATAACATATTCTATATGGTAGATAACAACTACTGGAACGCGAACTCGCTATGTTCGTATTATAATAAACAACGAGTCATCTCAAATACCGTGATAACACAATTAACACTACCAAATGGTAACTCAAAACGCCTTTTACAATATCATTTAATATATTGGGTTTCCGTAAAATTTAACTTTTGTTAAGTTGAGTTTAATAACATTTTAGTCTTGACGTGGATTTAATTGTATGTATAATGAATGTACAATACACATACGCCTAGATATACGCATGTATAATATACTTGTATTATTATAATATGTACAAACTATATAAACAACGTGGGTTTTCCATTCGTGTCATTGTGTCATTGTGGTGCCGTAGCTAGTAAAGACGCGATGGTTCATTTTTCATAAACAAGTCCAGTAGCGCACTAGTAGTTGTTATATCTATACCTAACTCAGTATTGGAATCACAATGAAATTATACTATGGAGTGATAACAGAGCCAACTGTATAGAATTATCAATTAATAACGGAAACACATACTGCAATGACGCGAACGAGCGTCAGTTTAGCATGTGCCATTCGTCATTGACGTATAATATGTGCATTATATGCGACACAGTATAACATTCGAAAGGTTAATATTACAGTAACTTAACTTGAACTTTTCAACAACATTAATATGATAATGTCCGATTTATATTTGACGAATAATAAATATATACTTTTTTAATATTCGTTTATATAAAATACATTTTTAAATTATTTATAAATAAAATGCAATTCATATCGTTTTAAATTTATTTTTATTTTATTCCGTATTTTCGTCATGTCAACATTTATATTGATATATTTCGATCAATAGATTTGATGCATTATTTTATTAGTCTAGTTAAAACGTATCACTGTAATAATATCACGTGCATTGATTAACGTGCAGTTAGTTATTATTTTACCACTGAATATGTATTTGCACATACATACTTACTTATATCGTGGGACTGACAGTGTAATTTTTATATCCTATTTACCGCGGTATTGCAGTATCATTTGTCAAAAAATTATTAATATATATTATATAATACCAGATTTATATCGAAACGCAATATTAAAAAAACGTCATTGTATGAAATTTTTCAAATGCACTGTATAATTCTACGCATTTGGTGAAAAAATCCGTCTTTTTACGACAGCGATGCTCGATTTATTTTAATGCCGTATACATATTTATTTTCGCTATATGCCAAAAGCATTCAATGATTTCTACATATAACCGTGTCCCTTTGATATTTGGGTCAAAAAAAAAAAAAAATAATAATAATAATAATAATAATAATAATAATAAAAAAATGTCATGTTTTATATTAGAAATGTTGTCAAGGGTTTTATTTTTACTGTGCAAAAGTAATAATTGTGCAATATCGTAACTGATGACACTATTTGTGCAGTATGAACTATAATTTTTCCAATAAGTCAATAAATAAGACGGAGGTATATAATGCAATGAAAATATTATTCCCGTATTTTAGACTGAGACGTAAAAACTCAAAATGTATTATACATATCTCAATATAATGTAGCAGAAAGAAGAAATAAATGCCAAAAATACCCAAACCATTGAAAACTAAAGCACAGAAAAACTATAAAGGAATATATTACAAAAAGATACATTACCTACTGAAAAAGGTAATAATGATAAGAGTCTACGAAAACATTGGTGGTTGCCAAATTAAAAAGACAAGAAAACATTAGATTTTAAATAAATTAAATTTCAGTGTCAATATTACCTAAATCGTTAAATAAATATAATATTATGATATTAAACCTCATATTAAATTTATTTTAACTTTATTTTATCTACACGATAAAGAATTATAAACATTGTATAATTATATTTTTGGTGTAGGCTATAAAGGAATAAGTTCTAGAAAAATAAAAACCTTTTTGTATTTAAATACTCATTTTTAAGATTAGAAGGTTTTGGAGGATTTTGATATTGTCAGATCTGTTTTTATTTATTTATATAACTACATACAAATATAGGTCCTCCAATATATTTATATTTATATATCTATATATCTATATATATTTATATATAGATGTTTGTGCATTTAGAAACATTATTTTAAATATGAATTTATGCATAATCATAAATAGTTTATAAATATAGTTTATAGTAGTCATATTTGTACCTATGTGATTTATATTGGCCACCTCAAATTACATGGGCTTTTACTTAACATATAATAATAATATATTTATAAACAATTTTTAATATTAGCAATTTTATATTCTAAGCATAGCGAGGAATGTACAGGTATTATACAATTGAGATTTTTTTTTGTTTGGATAAATTTTTGTGATAGATGAATTTGAGTAGGATTTTTGGTGTAATAAATAAAGATATTTTTTCATTTTTTCTAGTAGTCAATTCATTCTAATTACTATTTTAATAAGAGGTTTTATTGATTTTCCTAGTTGTATTTTTAGTGTAAACCATAACATTTAATAATTTGAAAATTAATTTGTTATAGTTACGGACTTATATATATATATGTATATAGATTTATTCTAGTTTATATTTTAAAGATGTAATTTTTTCATTTTCCCAGTTGTTATATACTAGTTTTCTATAACGTAAAGAAAAAGTACCGAAAATTATAATAAATAGGAAAACAATAAATTCATAATCTATATATTTACTACAGTTGTATATTGATGTGGTAAAATCTTTAAACTTTTATACTATTTTTCAGTAATTTTGAAAAAAATTAGAAGTTTAGTTTCCGTTTTTATACATAAGGCATATGTATGTACACTTTTTTAGGTTCTATAAATGTATTGTAATCGGTGTTTTAAAACAGTAAATTTTTAATTAAAATTTTATAGAATGTAATAACTTATCAATGCTTGTAAATTCAATGCATCCAGCACAAATATCCTATTCCAGGAGAGAAGTGTTTCCACCTCTGATTAACAAGCTTTTAAATTTTCATTATGGTACAAAATGTGAATGAAATGTTAAAAATGTGTAAATACTTTAAATGTTAAAAAAAAATTTTAATTTAAGTGCTTTTTGTGTAAACGTTAAATTATTTCTTCAAAATTTTATTAACCTTCTATATAGTATTATTATTTATTTTAATAATATTATAGGTTTTATTATTAAGTTTTTATTATGGGTTATTTCTATAGTACATATTATATAATAGTATATATTTTTGACTTTTAGCGAGACCATTATAATATAACTTCTTCCAAAATGTTAAAATATATAATGAAATTATAGTTTACAAGCCGTACATTTTCAATTATAAAATAATTATATTCGTTAAATGTATATACATTTTTATTACAAACTATACTCGTATATAAAGGCATTGTAGTTTCTACATAGAGGATAGAATTTGAGCACTTACGCAAATAGTTATGTTAATGTGATTGTTTAAAAAATATAAATATATAAAATCCCGATTTTTTCAATTTATTTATCAATGACAACAATTATTAACCAATATGTATAGGTATTATAATATTCAATTATCTTACAATAATATATATATATATATGGAGTTAATCACTTATTTTAAATATAGTCATTTAAAATTAATTTAAAAAAAGGTTATTATAAAATTATTCCATATGATATTATATCTATTATATATTGTAATATACAGATATATTTTAGTTTTTTTCATTTTTCACAGTTTGATATCATATTGGCCATCCGAATGGAGAAAACTATTTTTATCAAACTATTTAAGGTATTTCTATACACTTTTCTTGTGAAATTTCTCCTTTAAAAGATAAAATCGATTTCTGTATATAAAAGGCGTAATAGACTACTATTTATTTTTATTATTATTCTTGTGAACTAATAATTGTGCATTCCTCGTAATATCATAGATACGAAAAAAAATTTGCGAGGTTTGGTATTTCGAGAATGTAATGTAGGTATATTCGGTATTCCGCGCTATAAATGAACGGAAATATTAAACCATAACAATATTTATTTTTTAATAAAATACTGGTAATATCGTTAAAAATGGGGAAAACCAAATAAAAATAATATAATGTCTGTATTGTTTTAATAATAAAAAAATGTCTCACATACATCTGCGTGAAAATATGTCATTATATAGATTTACATTTATATGAATTGTGTAGGTATATACTCGTGTTATATATAGGTATGTCATTCGATTATAGTGTTGGTTTTCCTGAGCAATTTTATTCAAAATTTGATGCGTAAGGAGCTGAATAATGCTTTTTGTTCGTGTTTCAATATAAAATATTACATATAATATTATACATCATATAATAATTCACATTTACTTACATTAAATGTTCATTGTTCAAAGAATGGTTAGTAGTTTCTATTACAATGTGTTTGTGGGATTTTTTTTTATTTACCTATAATAAATAATATCTTCCTGTCGTTTAGTGGATCAAGGGTTTTTCATTTTGAATATACAATTCATGCCGACCACGTTTGATATTTTGCTAAACATTGGGAAAATCATCAATGTGTATTATAATTATATTATTAAAATTATAGGTATTCATATAGAAATGCTTATAATAAATGAAAATTTAAAATGATAATGAAAACAATGTATAATCAAGTAATCTCAGTTTCATACTTAATTAACTTACCAACCATAAACATTTGTGTGCTTATGTGGAGAAATATTGTACCAAACGATTAAATATATAATAATTATAATGGAAAACCGTTTGTCAGGCGATGCGTTTCATTATTAGGTGAATCGGTATCGTAAAAGAAATCGAGTTGAAGTGAATATACCGACGCCTATAGTTGTATTACTGATTAAAAAAAAATCTATATGTCCATACTTGACCTTGAGTCATGTTAAAATAACTTAATAAAATTTGATGTACTGCAGGATATACCGTCTTCAGGTATAGGTATATATATCATGAAATTCAATGAGTAAAAATAGGACGAAACTATAATAGATATTCGCGGACAACAGTACTCCTACCTATAGTTAGTTGATAATACTTTGAATTTTCGGCGAATACTTTGAAATATATAAATGTTTGAGATGTCAAAATAAAGAAAAAATAAAAAAATAATGTTTTCCCATTATTATCGAAGAGAATACTATAGGTACAGTAGGCGGTATATATATAATATTTGTTCTAATATCATATGAGCTAAAAAAAAAAAAAAACCAAGATTAAATGTACCCTATTTTACTCGATATATTATTATATATTTTATATATTATTTCGATACAATATAATAACGTTTTAATATGTATGTTGGTCGGGAAGCCGGGCGCGTTGTGCTGCACTACTGATGTTGACCGCACATTAGCAAATAAATCAACCGGTATGGTGTGAAAAAAAAATGTGTTTTTGCACATTACCAGGGCAATGAGTTTACTTACGAGGGAAAAAAAACTACGCGGATAATTTTTTGGGGGTGAAAAAAAAATATAAATTACATCCTTTTTTTTTTTATGTATATATATATATATATATATAAATGTGCATTTATATATGTCGTATATTATTACGAAACGGACGTGGGTGTACTTAACGCTCGCGTATTCTACACACAGACATAATCGTATATACATTCGCAGTTTTTCGCCTTATTATACGAATATTTATTATTATAGTTGACTACTAAAATATATAGTACTATATTATTATTTTCACTGACCTATACGAGATCATATTATATTAATATTATGTTATAAAAGTAGGCGTATTTCAGGGCAAGAAGTAAAATAGGGTCAATAATTGTAAAGTACTTTGGGTAAGTAACCATTTATAATTTTTCACTTTTATTTCATAAAGATAATAATATTTTGATTATTATTGTTTTTGCAATTTAAATTGCCCTCTTATCCTTTTTAATCCTCAGTGGGACGAGTGATAGAGTAAATTGATATGGTATTATACTATATAGTTTAAATGAAAGGTATTTTATAGTCTGCATATTTTTATGTAAAACTAGTTCAATCTCTTCATATTATTTCTGAAAAAATCTTGTGGACGGTTCTTTATAAGGAGAGATCGTTTTAGACTTTTTGATTTTTCCAGTAATTTTAATTAAAAAGAAAGTACTACCGAAAAATTATAGAAAAACTAGCGATTTTCAACATTGGTTATGATTATTTCTTGTTACAACCGAAGACCCAGGGTTGTAATTAAGCTTTCGGGATGTCATTGGGACTTACATTTTGGTAAAACGCCAAATTTCAACCCTTTTGGTGTTTGCGTGAGAAATACAATGTTTTTTTTTTTGTTATTAAATTAAATTCTAACTAACGGTAATCAGTTATGCTTAGAATCGTATATTAATGAGAAAATGACATAATATACTCTCCACGAGTATTCTGTACGCCAACGATATTTTGTTATAATTATTAAAGTCGTACAAAGACGTGGAAAATGATCTTCTTTACGATTATAACACGCGATTGATGATCACGGTGGTTATATGCTAATCTTCATATGAACATTTTTTTTTTCGACAAATTTCATTTAATAAAATATTGTTTCAAAAAATAGTCTAAACAATTTAAATTTTTATAAAAAACCTATCCACCTAATATTGATTAGATTTGTAAATGTATGAAAACGAAAATAATAATCTCTCAATTATATACATGGTATAATATTACTAATATATATATATATATATTATAATACATATATATATATATGTATACGGTAGTTATAGCACGTACAGATTTCCAAATTGTTTCATTTCGTTTGTAATAATATTATAATAATATAGTATTATTGTAAATTATTTTATATATTTCAATATATATATATATATTTAAATATATATATATATATATATATATATACGATGAGGTTTTTTAATCGTTTCCGATACGGACGGGGAGGGGGGGGGTCGAGACATCGATCGGACGGCGGCGGCGGCTATGGCGGTGGCGTTATATGCGCGAGCGTGACGGGCGTAATAAATTCGAAAACAATAATTTGCGAAACGATTCTGATACGGGTATTGTAGCCGGTGGAAAATAATGGGATGCGGGGGTTGTGGAGAAAAAAAAATAGAAAACTCAAAATTGATTTATCGTCCGAGGTATATACCGTACGTGCATGCACACACACACACACACACACACACACACACACACATACATACATACATACACGCATACACACACACACACACACAAACAAATATATTATATAAGGCCGAACAATCGTTATACCGTGAACAAAATTTTTAAACCACAATAAACGGCACACACGTCATCTGTCGGATCGTCGTGCCTCTGTGTGTATAAATGCATATATATATATATATATATCTATATAAATATTAAAATAATAAAATGGTATGCACGTACCCCCCTCGATCCACCCCTCATCGAGTTATCACCCTTTAGTCTCTCAGTCCATATATACTGCAGTGTGTTCAAAATAACTCTACTGGACACTACAGTCTGCTGCAATATCTACTGCAGAAATTCGTAGGTATTGTTTTTTTTCTTTCTTATCTAATATATAGTACACGATGAGGCTGTTAAAAAATGTATTTTTTTTCTTTTTCAAAACATATTTTCACGTGTAACTTTTATTTTAACACGAAATCCGGAGATCTCTTTTAGATCTTTTTCGATGTATCTTATATAATCATATAGTTGTGGCCATTAAAAATTTTAAATAAAAATCGATTTTTTGCACTCCGCATGTAACACGGTTAATCTTAATATTAACCGTGTCAATTTAATGTCCATATATAATAACTAACACATTAAAATTATTTGGAAAAAAAATCGTATACCTATACTGTTATGATGTACAAAAACCTCAGTTTTACTATATACGTTTCAAAATCGAAAAGAGACAAAATGATAAAACGATGGTTGAAATCCATGTATAAAATTTGTATTTTTATGTCCTCTATATTGGCTCCATTAGATAATAAAAAACAAAACGCAATTGAAATTGATAAAAAGTTGACATGATAATATATAATATTTATACATATAGGTACGTCTTACAGGGTCGGTTTTTTATTTATTTAATTTTTATTTTATTTATAGTATAAAAATTTTCTCATATAAAGTAATAATAAATATAAGTAATATAATATAAATATAATTATATAAGTATAATATAAGAGTCTGTCGCTGTGAATAAAATTCATTATATAAAATGGTATAAATAAAGTATATAAAGCATTAACAATGTTTTAAAAATACTGAAAAACAATATGTATAATTACAAATACAATAAGTATTGTTTAATATTATTTACAAACATTTAAAAATCTCTTAAATTAAAAATTGTTAGGTACACTATGAAAAATTAATATAGCGATATTTTATATTATGAGTTATATAGAAAAAAAATATATAAAGTGAGTAGACGCCATATACTTTATTTCTTTTTTTATTTTCATTCATGTGGAGCCCATAATAAATATGTCTTCGAGACGGCCCTGATTATCAATATTATTATAAATTACAAAAATATACTTTTTTTTTTTATATTATGTTTCATAATTACCAAATTATATATTATATTTCTAATAAGTATCTAATCTGCAGTATTTCTATTTATTACTATTAATGGATTATAATAGTATTAAATGTTAATTGTTAAAAATCAAACTATCGTTTCGGTAATTTTGTCAATGTATTGTTAGAACGAACACGACGAGCAAATAATAAATCATATTTTTCAGTTTTACACCTTTCTAATGATTGACACGTTTCCTAATATTATACATTTTTTTTTCATTGAAATAGCTGAATACTTATAAGTTAAAAATTGGATGTTTGTATAACGTTAGTGTATTTTTTTTAAATTTATAAATATTTTAAACGGTTAACAATAAAAACTAAAGTTTGTTAATTTTAAAAAAAGTTTCAAATTATTTGAATGGTAGCAAACAATGGCAATATTTTAAGTTTTTATTTAAAAACAATTAGCTATATCGATATTTTGTGATTGTAAAATTACGACAAAAGTATAAATAATAATATTCGAATTCTGTTTATCGAGACCTAATTGAAAAACATCACAATACTTATAATTATATTATTGCGTATAGATGTCCTGAAGGATTCTTTATTGAATTAATATTTGATAGATGTGATTTATTTTTGTTGATGTAGTCTAAATTTAAAACTTTTATAAAATACTTTTATTATTATTTGTTCGTGTTTTGTTTTTACATGTACATAAACAGTATATAAATAAAGAATCGGGGGAGGGGGGTTTAGAAAATGTGCGAATGTCTCGAAAATGTTTTTCTATTCCTTGTCAAGACTTTACTCGATCTTAAAATGATTGATATTGACAATCTAACTTGATATTCTGAATATTTTGTGCCTATATAATTTGAATATCTGATAACCTAAAGCAAAATAAATATACGTATGTTTATTTGTTTGTAATAAAATGTAAAATTGGTACGTTATTTCAATTAACATAATATAATGCAACACTTCCTACCCACCAAAAAAGTGTTCCTATCCAAAGTGTTGAATTTTAGCAATATTCAATTAAATATAATCTGAGTGAACAAAGTCTGACTGGGAAGCTGGGATGCAACAGTATCCCTTGCCCCTAAATATTATTTGTCCTACTTGGTATATTTAGTACAGAATAGATATAAAAATTTTCCCTAAAACAATATATATCTAGCCTCTATTTACCGGTTCGCGTCTGTTGATATTATATCTTTTATACAAAATAATCGATTAATTTATATTATAAAAATAATGGTTCTACACTTATTACTTTATGACGTATTATTTAATAATTTCAACTTTAATTTAAGGGATTTATCTCTAAACTTATGTAACTATAACCACAAGTTAAAACTTCAAATGCAGTATAAATCCTCTCCGCAATCCAGACATATTGGCTATTCATACAAAAATGGTTGGTATAACAACTTTTATTGTTTGTATTCATATAATTAAATCTGTTAATTAGAATACATTTTGGTAGTAATAATATTTAAATAAAATAAAATAAATATACACATTTATGTAATTCACAGGCACTTAAATATGAGTAGTAAATAGGGTCTGCTTCCGCCCCTAGAAATTTCAATGATTATTTTATACCATTTTTATTTTAAATTGTGTATATAGTTTTTACTTTTTAGTGGTTTTTAACTAATTTAATAACACAAAAACAACGTAAATGTATTGTTTGTTAAATTCCCCCCTCTCATCACCTGCCACTTACCTTATAATAAAAATTCGTCTACGTGTCTTGTATCCATTAAAATTAATAGTTTTTATTAGTATTATAAGTATAACAACAATGCAGTTTGGACAATAAATATGCTGTTTTTATAATGCCTAATAATAATAATAATAATAATAATAATAATAATATTTTAATTCCATACAACTCTATTTAATTGTCTATAATTTATTCTTATAATTTATTTGCATAGGTAGTATACTGTTATGACGTTTTTATATTTCCTGAAATTATATTGATTTATCGTTAATTTCGCATTTTAAATGTGTATATTAAACTTTATTCATCAACCCGAGGATATATTTTGAGTAGACTTCTCAATAGTTTTACAAGTTATATCTTATTTTAATAATTATATAAATTACTTACTCAATTCTATCGAAAATAGTAAAATATAGGTATATTTTGTAAATAGATTATATTAAATTACTATGAACGATATACCTAATTATAATATAGGTTATCTCAACGATAAGCTATATATTTAAAACTACTATTAATGTTTTAAAACGGTTTATGCATGTTTTAATACACATCATCATACAGCATCAGTATTTAAAACAAGAGAAAATGTATACAGTTTAAGAAATCTTATCAATACTGTAACTTAATAAATATTAATTAATGGTTCGATATGGTTAGACGGAATTTTGTCGATATTTTAATTTTTAATTTTGTTGCCAATGTTATTGATTACTTTAATTTGTGTGATAAGATTAAACCAATAGGTATTATAATACCTTGATGGCTGCTAAACCCAATGAACTCTACCACAGTTTATATCAAATTAATAATATATATATATATATATATGAATACAATTCAATCTGTATTTTCATATATGTTTTTTTTTTATCATCGATTAGGTACTGTTATTGACATATATTCGTATCCAAAATATTATTGATAATATTTTATTCAATTTTCTATTTATGATTAGTTTTTAAATTTATTTAACACAAGTATTCATAGTTATTTGATTGTCATTTACTTTAAATTTTAGTTCATTTGATCATAGACCATATACAATATATAGATTGGTTAAATATTGTAATTTCCTGTTAAAATAGATCAAAGATTTAGATCTAAGTACATGTATATGTAGATGCGAAGTACTTTTTTTTTTTTATATAAGTGGTTTGTCTGGTTTTATTTTAATGTTTATTTTTTAATAGTAGTTATTAAAACAGACATCTTCGATGTGATACTTAAGACCATAAAATGTACTCATTATTTCTTGGTTTTATTTTAGCATTACGAGACTATCCTTATTATTACCTACCTTAACCATAATATCTGCATTGCAATGTTCTTTTTTTAATTATTATCAACAATTGTTGGTTTATTTTTGAACATATTATTATGTTTATAAATGATTTTATTGTTGGCTATCGTTTTATTCATTTTTCATTCAACTGTATTATTTTCTCAAGTTTGTTATATAATATAATAATAATATAATATAGATTTGTGGTGATACGACGGGTATGACCACCAAACAGAGTTACTATTTTTGTATTATGCAAATGAATTATTTATTGTATTGTGATTTCTATTAATTTCTATTTATGTTTCTTGCTCTTCCATGATCTCATCCCCTCCACATGAAGTGACTCAGCGAAATGGCCTTTATTCCCTCTACTTACCTTGCGTATTTATTTTATTTCATATTTTATATTATTGTATTTCACGTCGAGTTTAATAAAAGTCTTACACGCTGTACTCGAAATTGTCTTTTTATTTATTTTAATCGTAATCCGTATCTATTTCTGAAACCT
Organism: Pemphigus obesinymphae; assembly: GCA_025469235.1. NCBI lineage: Eukaryota > Metazoa > Arthropoda > Insecta > Hemiptera > Aphididae > Pemphigus > Pemphigus obesinymphae. The sequence continues at coordinate 190,455 of JAIPRL010000038.1, read as the reverse complement.
TAGCCTTATAATTCTTAACCTTTACTACCGTCGCAGTAAAATTAGTCAAGTCACTCAACAGAACGCAGAACGTACTTACTTACCCTAAAGTTTCATTGATAGTATTATCGCAGACAATACAATAATTTGAATGTATTACCCATTTTTATCACATTTAAAATATGTTAAACATTAGTTTATGTCTTTATAAGACTTCGTTTATGCGTAACATTGTAATTTTTTTGTCTTACTATATAATTTTTGTGTATTGTATGTTATGAGAAAGTCTAAATTGATAATTTAATAAGTTCATTACAAAATGTGTTTAAATTTAAGTTAATTCATCAAAATCCATTTTTACAAACACTATTCTTGTTCCAAAATTTTTGTAAGCCCACATTTTAACTATAAATTTTACCTAAAATACATAGCTATAGCTGTACTTTAGGTGGTTGCATGCAGAGTAAAGGACCGTTATATAGTTAATTCTTCTTATATTTCTTTGGTGTCGTTCAGACTGTTTAATATAGTTATGATGTTATTCCGTTAGACAATTTTTTTTATAAATTCTATATCATAATAATAATTACGAGTATTATTGCGGCATTTAAAAATAAGGAAAACTTACATAAATGGGTCTATCTATAAGTGTTTATTATGTGCACATAAAACTTTAGCATTAAATCACTGAAATTTTATTTTATTAAGGTATTTATTATTTAATTTCGAGAATTCTATCGCTATATAATCTAGAAGAGATAATAAAAACCTATTTACTTTATGTGTTAAAAACCGGAAAAAAAACTATATTTTCGCCATTATCTAATGGTTTTGGATTTTTTCAGACTATTAGTCTAAGGTTAATATTATGAAGCGCAATAAACCTTTATTATCATACACATATATACGCATTAATACTTATCCGTTTCATATACACGCGCAAAAGTTTTATAATAGTATGAGTGCGGTGTATACATTTACGTGTATACCATTTCACGGACGTGTTTGTACGAACAAAACTTTTTGAATGCACACGAAAGATAATAATTCTTTAGTCAAGGTCCGTAATTCACTTCATGTAGTGTAACTTTTTTGCACATAATTTTCAAAGGGGTAATTTATACAGTTTTAAACAAACAAGAACACCCGTGGTTACTTTACCAAAATTGTTTTCAATTAAATTTTCAAATTATCAGTTACGTCTTTTTAATACGCGTAAGTAGTCTCTTAGGTATATTTTTGTTTACATTGCATACATTTCTGTATAAATATACGAAGAAACCGCACTCTCTGGTAAATTTTTAAAAACACCAGCACCCCACTATATAGTTGTACCTATATATAGTATGTGCCTATATATTTACTATAATGTAGTTACAGTAGAGTATTTTATGTATGTTTCTCGTAAAACGAGTAATGATCAGTGTTAAGAAAAATAATATTGTTTGTTTTATAATAATTTCTATATTTTAATACGTATACGCATGCCCGATTTAAAGTATTTTAATTACATTAGATACTATTATCTTAATTGAATCTTAGGCGTGTTTCGAATATATACCTATATATATGCATGCAGACACACGAAAAGAGCAAATATTGTTGTATAAATATTTAAATTGGTATCATACTTGTATGCATTTATATATATATATATATATATATATATATGCTTATGTTCCGTATATGTAATAATATAGAATCGTGAATTTCGAGAAATACATTTTTTTTTTCTATTAACATAATATTGGTCACTACATATTGGTCACTGAAGAATGTAATTAAATCAGAAAAATATATAATTTCCTTTTAAGAAATAATAAATATTTTATATTTTTATACTTTGTATTTGCTTAAATATTATAAATATTTTTCAGTATTTGAATAATAACCCAAATAGTTGTAGACAATTTAGATAGGTATTCGAAAATTGAAAATAAAAATTTTTTTAATTATTTATAATGTAGGGCAATATATTATTTGCTTTAAAAAGTTTCAACATTAGATACCTATACCCTATACAAACATATTATAGATATAGATGGGTAATAACATGATATTATAAAATTAGAAATATGTTAATTCGAAATACAACTCGATTTGATGATGTACCTGTATATATGGAATTAGAAAATCCAAATACTGTAAAATATTCTAAAAATAAAGAATTAAAAAAAAGCCAATTTGAGAGTGGAAACATCTCACTTATCGGTATACTAGTAGAAGATATATTCAATTTAAAATGATTTTGAGTTGAGCTCAGTAAAATATACCTAACTATTAGTGAGAAAAAAAAAACATATTTATACGGCACTATGTACCTATACTATTTAGTGATATAATATATAATAATCATGACAATTTTAAATGTTATTTTTTCATTTATTAAAATGTTCGTTATAAATTGTAATTTTTCTAATATTTAAGAAAAATACTTGAAAAATTAAAAAGTTACCTTTGGAAAGTACAATATAAAATAAGGAGACCATAGTTATATATTTATAATGGAATTATTCTGTTTTTTAATATTGTCCTGACAAACTTCAAAGAGTACATTTTTTGTTCCGTTTTTTAAAGTAGAACCACTTTATTTCACATTTTTCTGCTTGAATATCCATTCCACAGTGTAAAATAGTAAAAAAAATTGGAAAGTAAATAATTGTTTTATTCGATTTTTATAAAAATTGAAATTGTCGATACATCGAAAAAATCTAAATAAAATTTGTGATACATTTTTATAATTTGTGGAAGAATTATTATTATTTTATATTTGCCGTTTTTCAAAAGAGAATCTTCAGTTTTGGGTAATATTTACATCAACAATGATTTTTGCTTATTAACTTAAAATTAAATGTGAATGATGGAAATACAAATACCGTTTCCGTTTTTCAATTGTGATTCTTTTTTATCACAATTTTATTAGTCAACTTAATATAAGATATTCAAAACATTACACCATTTTATCTTCTTTATATTTATTAATACCAAAAAATGTGTGTAAATATTATGGTATTAGAATCATTTTTTAATTTCTATTCAGATTTTTTAGATGTTGATTTATATTTATATCTTCTTAACTAACACCGTGGAAAAGAAAATGTGTCACTTGTACAGACATCAGTTTGCTGTAGAAGCATTAAATAACTGTTTAAACTGTGTTTAAATAACTGTGTTAAAAAAACTAACAAAAAAAAAACGAAAATCTTTATTCAAATATTTATTTTTTTATTAAAAATGCTAGCAATACTACCAGTTTCTACAGCAACTCCGGAACGAACTTTTTGATTATATAACGTATCAAAAATTTTTTACTGAACTCTATAGGACAAGAAAGATTAACTGGCCTAATTTTATTAAGCGTTCATAGAAGAGTAATTCAGCAATAAAATGAATTTAAAAAAATACAATTTGAATCAAATTCAATGTTGACTCAGAAAAAATATTAAAACAGTTCGCCCTTCAAAAAAATATAAATATTTTATAAGTTAAAAATTACGTGCACATTACGATATGTACATACATCTTTTTTTATTTATGCATTTGTGAATAATTTTATTATATTTTTTTTTTTTATATAGTTTTAGTCGTTAAGTTAACAGCTTTGTATTACCTATCACTAGTAATGTAAATTTTCGTGAAAATATTATGTTTTGAACATTTTTAAAATATTGAAGATGTGTGTAATTTTATTATAATACACTTTATTATTAAATACTTGTAGGTATTTAATAAAATACAGATATTTTAATCCTTAATTGTAATACTATGTGATTAATTATAAACAACTTTAAAATAATTATTTTAGGAATAAATGTACAATCGTTGATCACAAATAGTAAAACATAAAGAGTAAATGATTTAAAACTTCGAAGTTCTGATACTCATTATATTTAATCGATATCCATATATATTATACATATTATAGTCGTATATATAATATACATGTACTTTGTTATGGCATTTATAGGTATATTAGCTGTAGATATAATACATATATGTACTATATATACGTATATTATTTATAATATGTACTAAATATATATATATATATATATATATATAAATAATATTGTTAGTTATTAATTAAAATTTACTCTAAAAACAGACTCTAAAAAAATTATAATATGTAATATATACTTCGAACTGATATCCCAATCACTTTCCATCATGTTTTTTATAAGTTCTATGTTTTAAAGGTTTTATAAGTAAATATATCATTGACAATTAAATATGATTTATAAAATATTAGATACATTTTTATGAATGCATGAATATTCCGAATAATTATCGACGAATAAAAGTTAAACAATGCTAAGCGACATGGTTATGGTATGTACCACGGGATAACCAACAGGAAACAGTCTATACGGTTTTCAGCGAACATGTGTTAGTGTTCCTTTGACAATTTTGTAATGAGAATTACATTTTTAATTTTCAGTTCACATTTATTTTCAGAGATGCAAAAAAGTAGAGGGAAAAGAGCTAAGAAACATTTTTGAGGTACAGGCGCGACCACAGGTATAGAATAATTACTATTGTAAGTGTTAAAAATTGGTACAATTTCATTTAACTCATTGTACTAGTAATAAAATATAGGCATACAAATTTAATAATATTATCGGGCAGGGATGTATCTGTTGAGGGGTCCATGGGATCTAGATTCTCCCACGAAATTGTATAATATTCGGAATGAAAAAATGTAAAAATTCATTTCTAATGCTTTAATAACAACCGAAATCCCAGTGCCATATTTTAGAAAATATGAAAGTGTTGTTTTTGCTCTCCTAAAAAGTAGTAAAACTGTAGCTTAGTCCCTTTTGCATTTTAACCGCGGTCGATATTATTATAATATATGCGGAAACGATGTGTTCTGGATTGTATATTTGTAATAAACATCGGTCGGCGTATAATACATAATATATACAGCTGCTGTCTAGTTTGGAATTTTGCTAATGACTAAACACATGTATGCGAAAACGAAAAAAAATTAATTAAAAGTTTATATATTGATGCATAAATTATTTAAGTTATATATGTATATATATATATATGTATAAAGTGTAAAGCCGGGAAAAAAATTGGAATGAAAATTGATAAAATATAATAATGTACAAAACACAATTTGTTTGGAATACGCTATACAAATGCGTTATATTCGTTTTAATTAAAAATTCACAGCAGAATCTCTCTTACGGACTAAAAAAAAAATAAAAAAATAAATACTCATCGATGGAAGGAGAGATGCGTTGTTCGTGGTGGGTTTGTGTCAATAACCACTCGCGGTACGTGCGTTTTCAAGTATTTCGTCTATTATAAACGGACTTTGATATTATATATACATCGAATCCCTTCCATTTCGAATTGATATCGTTTATTTATCTTTTATAATTATTTTTTCGAAACACGTGGTACTCTGTATATACAAAGTTTACAAAACGATAAAAAAAAATTAAAAGTATACATAAAAAAAAACACAAAAGTTTTCTCATTACAGATATACCAATTATACAAACAGTGGTCAAAGTTGGCTTAAAATAAATGGGAAAATGCTAGAGGCGAATAGATACTCGTATTATTCGAAAAATATTCTATCCAATTGTGATAAAATTTAGTTTTTGTCCACGTTATTTATAAATTTCTCATGGAATAAAAACTATAATTTATAAATTAGGTACATATGTAAACAGAGACATCCCGAGGAATAATTTTTTTTTGCTTTGGGAGGAGGAGGAGGAGGAGGGGATGAAAATGTGAAAAAATAATACTTCTCTTTAAAACATACAATAGGCAAAAAAAAAAAAAAAAAAGGGTAATAAACTTTTTTCTCATTTGCTGACTAAAATCCTAATAATTTATAGTTTTCCGACTTAAAATTCCGAAAAATACTTCATTGCTGCATAATGTATAATTTTCTGACAAAATTCCTAAATATTTCATTCAAAACGTGAATAAGCAAAAAAAAAGAAATATACTTTTTCTACTATTTGCCGACTGAACTTAATTTTTCCGACTGTTTATCTAAGGATATTGCGTTTAGAATATTTTGATTTTTTGGTTAAAATATAGATGAATCATTACGTATTATTAAATTTAAAAATGAGCGATTATCTGTGTATATAGGTTGATTTTTTTCAATGTTTTTTTTTCTTATAAGAGATAAATAATCATTTTAAAATTTTAATATATATATGAATTACTAATTTATTATTAAACACAAACAATATCAGCTAACATTTAAACACAGATGATATTCTCATTTTTTTAAGTTATTAATAGATTTATTAACTCTAAATTGAACCTAAACTAAAAAAGAAAAGAAATTATATTATTTTTATAATTTCCCGAAAAGTCATATTATAATATTCGTAATATTTTCACATAAATATTTTTGAAACATTCAATTGGGCATAAGTTATTATTATTTTCAATCATATTGTCTGTATGTATAAATACTACTAAGATAAAACAAAAATGTTTAAAGTAGTTACCAACTTTATTAATTTTGTTTCATAAACCTCTCTTCTATTAGAAATAACTCTTAAAAAAACACCAAAAAACTGCTACTCGAATTCTATTAACGAAACACGTATATGTTACCAGCTATACCCGATTTCAAGATAAACTATAGATCGTCCTGCGTCTGCAAGTTTTGAGTGAGTTAATTAGGATCCACTGGTTTAGACAAGGATAACTTTGTTTATTCTAAAAGATCATTGCACATTAGGAAAAACTGATAAAATGATATGATTAGCTAAACTGATTGAGACTTTTAAGGATAATTATTATTTAGTCAAAACATATATATTAATATTTACGAAAAATTGAGATTTATTTTTATAAGTTATTAATTTAAATAATCGTTTAATTGTTACTAGTTTCTGTTAAATCTACTTTGATAGTATTTAAAATTGCAAATTTATTTCCATAAAAATGTTTGGTCCTTAATGAAATGTCGATATCATAGATTGTATGACATTGACCATAGAAAACTTTCAATTTTATATATAGATTTATTAGTATGAACGTCGAATTCAGTTTTGAAAAACTGTAATGGCTAGACGTTAATGGGAAATAAAAAACGGTATTTTGAAATTATAAATGCTACTGACCTACTAAATATATAAATGGGTATTATTTAATTAAATGTTTAATAATTAAATGAAAATTAAATATTTTTTAATAAACGTTTCTTTATTTTTTCTTAATTAATTGTATCGTTACCTTTGCCCAATCTTGATAAGTGTTATTCTAAAACAGTTTCAATCATCTTAATTTAGGTCATATCATTTCATCCTGAAATGCAAGCTATATTATATTGGACATATTAGATGATCATTTTAGTCTAAACGGGTTAAGTCTAACACAATCTGGAAAATATAGTTTATCTTGAAGTCTAGTTTGGCTTATAATATTTAAAAAATAAAATATGTGTAAAGAGTAAATTCAATAGACTATTCAATCACTAACTACGTTCACAATTTATTTAAACACGGACATACTAATGTGAGATATTAATATTTCAGATAACTATAGCCACTGTTCATCTAGATAAGTCTCAACAGTTTGTTGACCTATTATAGGTGTATCATGAAGATTAAAATTTTCATTTTATTTTTTAAGTGTGTCATACCTATACTCGTATTACAAAAAAAGTTCGGTAATATCAGCAATAGGTAAAACGAGATTATCAAAAACTTATTCTTTTCAGTAATTTAAATGATAAAATTAGATTATCGTTTATATATATATATATATATATATATTTGCTTTAAATATTTATCGTTACGGTACATTATATGTATAGGTACTAGATACTCTGATACTCTGTACTTTTTGTATTGTGTTTCTTTTTTTATAATCGATTCTGTTTTGTCGGTGATAAAAAAAAATGTACTTACTCAATTATGACCTCCTTTGAACTCGCGGTGACCTATATTTCAAAGGTGTTTGATAAAATTATACAATTTGTTGGCAAATTTAAAGCTTGCCCCGAGTCAATGAGTTGTATAGACAAAACACAAGGCAAACGCATCGCGTGCGCATTTATTGTTTATTTAAAAAATATACAGTCGCTAATTAAAACGAAAGGTATTTGCAATTTCAGCAGCACGTGGTACATAATATGAAATATTCAAAGTTGACCCAAATGGTAATGCTCACACAAATAAATAATTGTATCTACCTATTATATATTATCCATTCTGAATACTAATATAATAATTATTATAAGTAAATCGTTTTGAATAAATTACACATAATACGTCACGATAAGTTAAAATTCTGTAATTTCCAACACAATCGAAATATTTACTTTATTCTTATCGCATGACAAATAAATACATATATATATATATATATATAATATACTCAATACTCATATACATAAATTAAACATTATATATATATACAATACCTTAATTTTATTAATTACTTATAATATTCTCTATGAATGAAATTATACAAAATATTATATAATCTACCGTGGCAGTGTCAATGCATTTAAAGTTCCAAGGCAGAAATGGTATTTTTATAATATTTTGAAATTTAAAGTAAATAAAAAAAAAAAACATAAAACACTCACTGGATGGAGTCATTCACTTATAAATAAATATGTAACTTCTAAAGAAATAAATAACTTATTTGTGCTCAAAATACTCGGGTAAAAATTGTATAATTTGTAAACATATTTTTCTATTTTGAAAAGAATTCATTGATAAATAAATAAAAATCGAATAATGAAGGATACAATACAGTACAAATAAAAACAGTAGTTATAATACTGTGTATGTATTATTAGTATACCTGTAAAACGTTATAACCGTAGAATCAACTATATTATTGTAAACATTTTCGCTGACAGAATTATTATAATATTATCATACAAACTACACAATGTAATATTATAAAAAACCAGTGACTTATTTACAGAGGGGAGACAAGAGGGGCAATAATAAAAATATACAATTCGTATTCATGAAATATGTCTGACATATTATATCTTACCAAAATTCGATTATTAATGTTAGATATAAAGCTGAAATTACAAAGTCCGTTGCCCATATAAAATATTATAAGTTTTTGTATTTCCATTGATGCTAAAATAAGAAATTCTAACCTTTCATTACTCATCACGTCTGCGGCTTTACAAATAAATATTTTTTAAATAATCTACACATCACTTTAAAAAATGGATCATTAAAGAGGACGTTGGGGGGGGGGGGAAATTTCTACCCTTGCCCAGGGGCACAGAGAAGTAAATTTCTTTTGGGTGCGGCAGTGTGTTTAATTTGGCCAACTGAACTTTATTTTGAATGAGCACAAAATAAAGTTATAGTCTTAACAATTTAGTTGATTGACACAATGGATTTAGCCGACTGCAAATACTCATTTAATTGTAAAATAATTTCTCAAAAACGTAAATAAGCCACAAAAAAAAAAGGTCACATGTTTACAATTTTGTTTGGCTGACAAAAATACATTGGGCATCGCCCTTAACATGATTTATCCGACTGAAAATACGTTTTGGCTGATCGAAGGAACTTTGGGGGAGAATATGTCTCTCCTGCTCCCCCCCCCACTAGTAGATATGACCCTGTACTTGTCCCCCTGTAAATACGCTACTAATTATTCCCCTAAAGATTAAAGAGAAAAATACTTTTATCTTCAGTATTATCGTATATCAGTTTATAATGAAAGAATGGTAATCTTTGTACTTATATAGGTTGATGTTGTTAGTTATTATAATTCGATACATTAACGCATACTTTTTCAATGTCTATATATTATATTAAATGTGTTTATACATTTTTGTTGAGATATCAAGTAAATTAGTAAACTACATCACATTTTAATAACAAAACTTTTGATGCATCGCAAAAAATGTTTTCAATATTAAAATATTTATTGATCATTTCCCCCTCCAACCATAAAACCCTGACTACGTCACTGATAAAAATATAGTTGTAGATAATTATTTCTACATATATATCGATTGAAATGCTATTAATTGATGAGAGTTTATATGTTTATACGATTACCTAAATAGTGCAAAAAATAAATAGTGAAAAATAATGTAAAAGATAAGGTATACTATTATTGTATAAATTCAATGTGAACAAAATATTTCATGGTTCCGAAATAAAAGATAAGATTCTTACTCAATTTTATAACCATACACTTGCTATATTGCGTTTAAAGCAATATTAAGCTTAAAAATTTTATTTTTTAATTCTGTGAAAACTCATCATTGAAAATATAATATGTAATCCATAAAGTTCTATATTGAACGAAACAAAACATCAAAAATATATTTACCTATGTAATCGCTGAGCAAAAGTACAAAAGTAAAAGTATAATATTAAAAAGTTTTCATGTGTAGGACCATTTTTTGTTATAATAAAGTAGACAAGTATATATCCATACATTATATATTATTTCATTAAACCGATTAAAATATAAAATTATATTACAATGATACAATATAAAATGGTATGTTAATTAAATATTTCACATAAGTATAATGCAAATCATTATTAAAATGAGAATATTTATTTAAAGCTTTTAATAAAATATTAAAAATACGTTTAATAAATTACATTATATTATAATTGGTAAAATGTTATGTTATTGTGTAGGTACCTACATTTAGTCACTGTACGAGTACACAGAATAACAAATACTATGGTTCGATCTACAAAAATACCGATTGAATTAACAAACTGTTGATTAACATAGGGTCAACGGAATTCACTGTTGTTTATACAATATTACAATGGAAATTTTGTTAATTTAACAAAATGATTGATAAAATAATTAATTATATGAGACTAAAACAATTATTTTATTAAAACTACAATGATTTTTGTTAACTAAACAACTGATTCTGCAAAAAAAAAAAAATAAAAAATATTCTTTCCAGTGCGGGATATGAATTCGCTTCCCCAACTTCGAGAATCCTATACTATATGTCATGAATACATTGCCTTATACCCTACGCCTTAAACAATTGGGAAATCATCTTATACACTAGTTCAGGAGAACTTAAGATACATTAAACTATTCTTCTACAATTTTGAAAGTACTTATACTATATAGGTACATACCGTAAATATATTTAATTTAATGTGTAATTTATAATACTCATCTATATATTTTTGAATTTCGATTAGATTAAAAATATTCCATCTAAATAATCATGATAGCTATTCTTACCGATCGATAAATAAATAATTATATTAAAAAAAAAAAAAAAAAAAAAAAAACCGATCTTGAAAAAAACCATTCAGTACGCTTTCTATACTCCGAGTTGACGGCAATAAAAAAAAAAAAAATTAATTCTGTCAAATTTCAAAACTCCATAATTATGCAGTATATTATTAATTAAAACGTGGGAAATATAATTTTATAGGATTTGTGTAAAACCCTGTCGGGAAATCCGTCGCAGGAGATTAAATGCTATTAATTGAAGGCAAAGAATATTAGATTACACGTAGAGCTCGACATGGCCGACGTAATCGAATATTCCCTGGCAGTATACGTATATAGACACGAGTAAATATACACGCCAGAAATATTCGAATAAAACGAAGAAACGAATATTCCCATATTATATAACCCTGTGACTGTACGCGCGTTATACACATACATTCGACGTGTTTTGAATATTTTGTTGCGGTATACGGTATACCGCGGTTATGTGTACCTACGTCGTGATTGTAATATGCAGTATAGGTTAACGATGATGAAGACGACGATATTGCACGTAAAAAATACATACACTATACGTGTACATATTACTACGTGAAAACGAAATACAATTATATATTATCGTATGGAATATTATATTATAATTTTCCGAAATAATATACCCAGGATCAATGTTGAGCACAAAATATATAATGTGTATCTATATGGATAAAAGATAAATTCAATTTCAAATAGCTAGCTAGATATACCTATAAACAGTTGATTTTACTTTGGATCTATAAGCACCGAATATATATATATATATAAAAACTATACACTTTTTATAATAACAAACATACCGGCTAATATTTTTAATACCTATATCATGTTATATAGGTACGCCTTATATTAATATACCTATATACGGAATCCATGTGTATCATAATAATATTAGGAACGGTAATTATTTAGGTTATATTATATGTACCCCGTGACCAGCCGTCCGCCATGATACGACTTATCCGAGATATATATATATATAGACCCACGGATATACGCGGTTATCACTTATCAGTATAGTTGAATTTGAAACAAAAATAAAAACGGACTCTGGGCTTGGTTAAAAAATGAACGTACCGAGGCACGTGAGAGAAAAGTAAACCACGAGCGAATTTGTCTCCTATATAAACTCTAATCTAAATTCCAAAGGTTCTTAATCGGGGAGATTTTTTTAATAACGTATACAGATCATCTAAGATGAATGTTAAAAAAAAAAAAATTGTTTAATCATCAACGTTGGATTATATATTTAAGTAATTACAAAAAACCTCTTCGATGAATCACTGGCAGTTACGGAATTTCTCTTTCAAATGCATTAAACATTAAATGGATTATTGAGAAATTTATAGATGCAGACCAAACGTTTTGGTATGTTTAAAAATAAATATCGTGATTACTTGACAATAAAAACTGAACTAACATACGATAACTATTATAATACTGTATTTACAGAACCTTTTAAAAGTCTCAAGACATTCTCAATGATATTACTGAGAAATCGAAAATTAAGCTTTTGAATGTATAAAACTAAATATAGTACGTTTCCTATTAGAATGTTCTTTACATACAAAATGTCTTACCTCATCACCTCCCTAAATAAGTGTATAGGTATATGTTACATACATAAATAATTAGAAAAAATTACCTTTTCAAAGCAGCATTCTGATAAAATTTAGTACACTTAGTAATGATTGGATCAAGTATTTCGATCGAAAAGTTGTTTTCAAAAAATTAATATAATTGATAAACTACTATAGCTCGCGCTTTTCTCTCCGAATCTAAAGTCAAATATCAACGTTTTTCTTTTAAATTACTGAAATAAGGTCAAAAATATTTGATGATCTTATCACGTCAAAACATCAATTTATCAGATCTACATTAAATATTTTGTCTAAATTTAAAATCTGTATAACAATATTATTTTCTGATTTAATACAATGTTTGTTTATTTTTAGTTATAGTATTCCTTTACACTTAAAAAACTACTGAGAAAATCGAAATGGATCTTTTTTAAGTACTAATTACAATAGATTTCCTATCAAGAAAGCTTTTTGAAAATCTGAGATTTTTAAGAAATGTTAAATAAATATTAAGGGCAGACGATACGTTCATTCATTAATAAAAGAAGATAGTATGGGTTGTTAGTATGAAAATATATTGTATAATATAATATAAATAAATAATAATACGTATAAGTAAATATATAATATTGTATACAATATTTACTCAATTTTTAAAAATACGAGAAAGTAGAAATAAAGAGTAGATACTTTCCTCAGGGCCCTCCTCCCAATTTAACCATATGGTATAGTCATAATATTCGAAAAGAGCTCCAGACACCTTACCTATTATATTGATTAGGATTTAAAATGTACCCTGAAAAATTAGCATTTACGATGCATCGTTTTCCCCCCAATAACCGACACGAGTCTGCAGATAATATAATTTCTAAAAAAATTAAATATCTGTCAGACGATACTATTGGTTTTTAAAAATGTTCAATCATTAAGTTTCATTGAAAAAAAAAATAAAAAATTGATAATAAATAACATAATTTATAAAAAAGAGAAAATGTTATCGTTTGTTTTTAAAAACTGACTCCCCTAAAACTAACCAAAAAGATCACGTTTAAGGGCCTTTACACCAAACGATTCTTATGAGTATTATATATACGCATTGATAACGTTTCGTTCCATCATTTTACGGATTTGTGTTTTTGCGTGTACAACCGCGAGAATAATATGTATATTTTTCACTCGAATAAATGATTCTAATTTCATCACAAAGCGTACATGGATTTTAATTTTCATACAACTTTAAACGGTTTTTACTGTAATACAAAACATCGGAATGAAATATGCAAAATGTGACTCCATCATATTATGTTACGAGGAACACGCGTGTAGTTAGAACGGTTGGAATTAAAATCAGTATTTTTTGAAGAAGAATGAAAAAAACAGTAACGTCGTGACGGTCCGTTAAAATATAAATCATAAAAATATTTTTCTTTAATTTGAATATTTTCATGGGGAAATTGCTGTAATGTTATATTAAAATCACTCTGTATATATAATTATATATATATATTATATATACATTGTGTTTGTGTGCAGGAGGGTTCTTTGTTTATATATTATACAATAATTAGAATCGAATAACAACGCGCGGCTGTCCAATCCAATTGAAATTCACCCTTTAATTGTTTGTACTTTTTTATGTAAATAAACATAGCAAGCCGTGCATGGGCAGCGACGGGGCTGCGGAGTTTAAATTATGTAGTTTGGAAATGTGCACGCGAGTAAATAATAATTGATATTAAGTTTGCGACGAGACATGCGGTGGTGAAAGGCCAGTTTTGGATATCAACTCACACACAGCGGTGGCTCGTGCGCTTTGAAAGTGGGAGGATGATTAGAAATTATTCATTTTTGAATAGCATAAAATACAGTACCGATTTAAAAGGTATTTTTTAAACCAAAACTTATATTATTACCATGTGGAAAAACAAAAATTTATAAATACGTTTTACAAAATAACGAAAAATCCAAAACGGTAAAACAATTCGTATACGTTTTATACTCAAAATTTCAGCGTCTATCTTTCGTGTCACTAAACAGGTCTTCCTAGTTGTTTTATTTCAATTTTCCGTTAATATGAAACTGAATTTTCGTGTACTATAATAAACTGTATTATAATAATATAATAAAAGAATAAATTAAGTAAATACTAAAAAGAAGTATGAAAATGTGCACGCGTCACGAACGCCCAGTAAATACATGTTAACTTTTTCGTATTGTTCCGCAGTACATATCAGTGGCGTATTTACGGGGGGAGGGGGTACAGGGGCTATATCTCCCCCTTGATCTTTTTTTTTTTAGTTTTTGATATTTTTTTTTTATTTATAATAGTTATGATGTTTACCTGGACAAACTAGTAGAAGAATACGTCAATAATAATTCTACGTTGCTTGAACGCTTTTAACGCACGTTGCCGATGATCGCGTACGCAACGATAATAACATAGGTACATCATGTCCTTATCTACATATGCATATACATCACTCTTTGAATTAAGATAAGCATAATATTTTATTTTCCATGCTTGAATTATTGGTTGACAGCAGAGCCGGCTCAAGGTATTGGCGAGCTAGGTGCCAGCCTACAGCGGCTTTTTCGTAGGGGCGGTATTTTTTTGTACTTATTAGAAGAGGTGAGTAATTACGTTTTTAAGAAAGTTTAAGAAGGTTCTGGAAAGAAATTTGTACGATAGCGTTTACGTAAATTCTATAAAAAGTTTATGGCTCTTTTTTTATTTCAGGAGCGGTAAAATTTGATTTTGTTTAGTGCACGATTTTTACTTGAGCCAGCCCTAGTTGACAGACGGCTCACGGCAGTTATTCGAGTACCTACCTACACCGTTTACCGTTTAGCGTTTGTCGTTGACCTTTATGATTTCATATTGATTTTGAAGATCATACAGTGAATTTTTTGAATTTCTCTGTTTTATAAAAAATAAATACCTAATTATGAATAATAAACCCTCAGAACAAAAGAACACTTTATTTACTTTATTTTTCACTTAAAAAAATTCACATCAATGAGGTAAGTAACAATTTTAGATTCAGGTTTATCTATAAATTCTGGGTTGAAGTCTAGCTTTTGGATACCGATGTAAAAATAATAAAATAAAACTTTCGAGGTTATAGCTATAGCTAAAATACGGATCACTTCTAAACAAATTCATAGGGCTAATCCAAATATTCAGGATTGTTCTTTTGAACATTACTATTGTGTCACAGTATTTTTACCATACATTGATTTTTATACAACACAACTGACTGAACGATTTATTAATCATAAAACAATATTTGTAGGTAATTCGGTATACAACCTTTTGAGAATAGAAATAATGATTAAAAAATAAAATTACATACATCACTTTTATTTTCTTAGAATTCAATTTCATTTTTAAACAAGAATCACTATTGTTAAAAAACCAAGAAAAAGAGAAATTTAGAAAGCTTATTGAGTTTTATTCACCTATAATTAATCAACGTGCTAGCATTGCTGAATTTTATCCCAATATTCACATGCTTCTCAAAATATTTTGCACATTGCCAGTTTCTACTGCAACGGCAGAACGATCATTTTCTTCTTCAAAAAGGATGAAGTCGTATCTTAGGAATAGTATGACAGAAGTAAAAATGTTATTCTTTAATAATTATCTTGATTGAATTATAGACCTATAACTGTAGATATGTATATTTATTTGTTATTAGAGTAGACTAAATGGATTGGTTCTATTGTCATATCACCAAAATATTCAAATTTCGTCAGATGAGGTCGTTGATGAGCTATGTCTAAAAAATAGAAATTTCGATTTTGTGTTATAGTGTATGTAAAATAAAAATATATATAATATAAAAATAAAAATTATTTTTGTGATTATATAAAAGTTTGGGTTACAGACTTTATGCCACATGTGCTTTATTAGTCGTTATTATTTGTTTGGAAAAATGAGTTTAATTAATTTGTGTATATACCTAATAATAATATTGACCGCCGCATTTTTGAGAAATGTGGTGATGAGAGAGGGTGACGGAGCAAAGCCTACTTTAAGTCATTAAGAGGATGTTACACTCGCATTTCTTGTCTCTGTCTGTCTAACAGATAATATAGCAAAATCACACTACGCAGATTTTAAATTTTGGCGTTTAGGTTAAATTTAGAGTATAACAACTATTACAAAATTTAAAGCAAGGAATATTTTCGAGTGAACCTTATGGGCATTTAATAAAATATCGTCTGACGAAAAAGTTAAAGCCATTTAAAAATATCAAAAAACTAAAAATGCCGTAACTTTTTTTTCTGACAATATTTTACAAAAAGCCCATGAGGTTTACTCGAAATTATTCTACTCGTCAAATTTGATAATAGATGTTTAAGCCCTAAATCTAACCAAAATGCCATAATTTCAATTTTGGGTTGTATAATTTTGCTATATTGCCAATTAGATGGACGGAGACATAAAATGCGGGTATAGCATTCTCTTAAAATATTTTCTAATAAATATATTACCCCCTCCCTTGACAAAATCCTAAATACGCCACTGGTTCACACGCATTATTTGTATTGACCTCATATGTTTTTGTGTTTTGATTGTATGGTTATGATGGGCGATTGTGTCGAAGTCGATTCCTACTCGATAACTGTGCAGATGTATAATCTATCTATTTCAGCCGTGCTGTTACTAACATATAATATATATGTTTAAACTCAGATTACCTCGTAGTGTTTTCATAACAATGTAAAACAATTTTTACTTTCGATAGTAATATTTAAAAACTGCATTACAATATAAATATAAATAATTGTTATTATCTGAGTCAATATCTAACTCGTTAATAAGTAATTTGTTATAGGTACAATTTTAGAGAGGGAGGCTATCGCCCCTACACACGAGCCGCCACTGCCTATATAATACATGACGACGCAAAACGGGGTGTAAAATTATGTCAGTTGGTTTCATGTTAATATTAATAAAATAAATTGTAATAATTACACGATACGGGAAATTCAATAGAAACTCAGTTTGTTATATCAATATTGTAACATTAGGTTTTTTAAAAAAGAATATAAAAATCGAGGTTTATTATAAGAGTATAGGTATTATATATTTTATCAAAATTAAATTCGTCTACAAATACACGGACAAGCGTTATAAACGAACAATTAATACATATGAAAAATTAAAACACAACGAATAAAAACTTTGCAAACTAGGTAAATAGTTGATACCTATAGTCTATTAGTTGTTTCGAAAAATATAATCGGAGTATAGGTAAATTATAATATTATAATGTTTGGCCCGGCCGCTATACGTATATACCAGTGACCAGGTGTATAGTTTCCGAAAGATTAAATTGTATTTATAAATCGCGAGTCGCAACACATAAGTGTTGTTCGCAAACAATTTTTTTTCTTTTAATTTCCGACGAAAATCTAGGCGATAAAGAAAACTCGATACGTGACAACATAAATCATACACAAGTCGTTGAAGAGATTATTAGAACTTAGTCCGTGTGTATACATTGCAGGCTAGCTATATGTATATATTGGACGTGCGGCGTGACGAGATATATATATATATATATATATATATATATGGCAGCTCGTTATTTTTCAGTTTCACTCCGATTTTATTCACCTTAATCACCATTAATTAAATTTTATCACCATTAATTATGATGTAGGTAAATAGTCGATCAATATCGTTAGTTAACTCAATTTTACCGGAATACAATTAAAAAAATAATAAAAAAATCGCCTCACACTATATATATATATATATACAGTATATATATATACTGTATATATATATATATATATATATATAATTAATGATATTATTATATATAGTTAAATCGACCTTAATATTTATGGTATTTTATACTCATAAGCCCAAAGCCCCCCTAGAAAAATTTTTTTTTTTTTTTCATTTGAAAGTTGATGACCTTATTTTTTTACACATATCAGCCCAACTCTATGTGTAGCGGGCGTTAACATAAAGTATAATATAAAATTAACGATCATACAACATTTTATTATTTCATTGTGAAGCAGAACAGTAGAATTTAAAGGGTCTCGGGGGATGTATACAATTTTTGATTTAGAAACAATTACAATATATAATACAACTCCTATGACGATCTTTAAACATAACGGATCGAAGTATGACGCGAATCCAACACCGCCGAGAAGTTGTCAACATAAAATGTTTAGCGGGATTGAAAAAATAAATAAAAATGATCTTACTTGACTTTTAAAAATCCAATTTGCATTTAAAAGTGAAATAATTTCGCGCAATATCTATATATTATATTATATATGACAATATAAGAGTATAGGTAAGTACCTATTTTTATTTCACGTATAATTTAAAACTAGAGGTATTTAATTTAATACTTGGAGTGGCCGTGGGGGGGGGGAAGTGTTATAAAATCTTTTTAATACTACACGATTGTAGTTTCTATAGTTTCTACATAATTTTGAGGTATAGAGAAAAGTACAGTGAAAGGGTTTCACGAAAAGTGTTCGTAGTCCCTTTAAAGGTATACACTGCAGTTACCGTATACTATATATCGTAATACCATTGTATTTATATATAGATGTTCAGACGATTACTCTCATTTCTCGTATTAAAGTTTGTATCAGAGCCATCCCGTTTAGATATATACATTTTATACTTATACTAGTTTTATGTATATAATAACCCGATTTCCATGCGTAATACCTTTTCAAAAGCCATTTCGCACGCGAATATTATTATTAGGTACTATTATATTTACTCTCTAGGAAAAATTAACGACTATAATATAGTGTATATATACAATATTGTACATACGTATATACGTATATAGTCGTATGTATAATAATATATACGCGATAGTTTAGATTTTCACGGTAAGCCTTAGAAATGGTGGATGCATGTATAGATTATTTACAAATTTACGAATGTATATACGTTTCAAGTCGTATATAAACGGTATATATATATATATATATATATAATTTATACACTCAACAATTAAGTTCAATTTCTGATTTTGAAAATCTTTTCACTTGCGAAGTCATAAAGTAAATATATATATAGTTCAATCTCGAATGTTGGAAATTTTTTTGACCATAGAATATGTGGATTTAGTTCTAAAATTAAAAAATATATATATACATAAATATTATAAAAATTAATGTATAAAAAAAAAAAAAAATGCGCCCAGAAAAATACAAAAAAAAAAAAAAAAAAAATTACATTTTTATTAGAATATTATAATCTATTTAGATTCGCAATATCATAATTTGTAATGTTATAG
Source organism: Pemphigus obesinymphae (assembly GCA_025469235.1). NCBI lineage: Eukaryota > Metazoa > Arthropoda > Insecta > Hemiptera > Aphididae > Pemphigus > Pemphigus obesinymphae. Next base: position 170,360 of record JAIPRL010000038.1, on the reverse strand, counting down.
TCTTTGTCTAAAATAATCATTATTAAACAAAAAAAATAATATTTTGCAGTACCTAAACAATTTGTTTAGTTGGGACATATTAAAATGAATACATTTTTTTAATACACTCTATAGCTGTACGGTCAAATACATGTGATATTTTGGATATCAATACACTTTTTTGATATTGGTTATCCCTCAGAAATTTTTTCGAAGATATTCCCCCGGATATGCATATATCTATATTATATTATATAGGGTTTCAAAATCATAACATTTTGGTTTAATTTTCAATTTTCTAAATCGGCTTAATATGTATATAATAGGCGTCAGTTATGCAGGTCATATTTCTGTAAAAAAAAAAAAAAAAACCAAAAACTTATAGATTATAATTGGTTTAAAGCAAAACAATCAATAAAAATGAGATTCATAATTTATTGTTTGGAAATTTGGAATGTTTACTAAAAAAAATACTAACACGAACATTTTTATATTTACGTCAATTATTTTTTTTGAAAACTATAATATAACAGTCACTCAGTTAACTTGTGGTTATCGATAAACATTACTAGTTAGTAGTTTTTTGACCGTGGGATATCACTTGTTCCAGATTTTATGCCGAATCCGTGGAGTTGTTGATATATAAATGTTTTATTGCATTGGTTAAATATACCTAAAATAGACCTATATTCGAGTATTCGACATAAAACTTTTTAAGACGACGGTATCCGTATTTGTGTTCTTGAATATTGGGTTTTGGATATTGGGAGTTATAATGATTGAGTTTTGGATACGATGACCTATTATAAAAAAATAATGAGAATAATATCATCCGTGTTTGGTTGAAAATCTTTTTTCGATGAATTACACATAAAGTTTATTATAAGTATAAAAAACAAAGTGACAATGAAGTTTTTAAAATATTACTTGAAAATTAATTTATCGAAAAACTAGTCCAAAAAAACAGATTATACCCATTGTTCTTTATAATAAGTCATTAATCATCATATAGAAGTTCTACCAATAATTCACAATATTTGAAATATGAAACTCGATTTTGCAGCTATGTTTCTTGTGTTTCTGATGGAAACATCAAATGAGCGTCCTCCTAATATTTTACTACTGCAAATATTATCAAAACAAAGTTTAAAACAAGTATCTATCAATATTTTGTTAATAATTTATTGTTGACCCTTGGACCGTTTTCAGAGAATTCGGGTGGTTTTTGTATTCTGATTATTCAATTTTTCTATCTATATTATTTCCCGTTCGGCATGTCGGTTGATCGACACTCGGGATAGGTATACATACAAATTCGGACAAAACTGAAAATGGATGTCAAACCAACTTGTCAAAGTGTCATGTATGCCAATATATTATGCACATATGTCATTTATTCATTTATTAGAAAATGCACTTTGTTTTATCATTGCAATTACAGTAGAATTACATATATATATACATATATAAATCACAATACACCATACATATATGACTATTGATTGTCCAACATTATTTAGTAAAAATAAAATACTTATTTTTAAAATAGGAAACAACGTTAATCTCGAATATTTTATTTTCAAGTTGAATAAACCGTACCAATGTTCTGTGTTTGGGCATTTCCAATCAATAAATAATATACCCAGAGCCGTAGCAAAGACTTGGCAAAACTGGCCCAGGTCAAGAGTGCAATAGAAAAGAAGGCGCAAAAATTAAAATTCAGTAATATCTATCCCTAAATTTCTAAGATTGGGGGGAGGGGAGGTGAAAATTCGACGGGCAAAATCTTGTAAAAGTAAGTATCGATGACTATTTTTTTTTTTGCTTATTAACTAGATTTTTAAGGAATGGGTGCGCAACTCCAAAAAATCTATGACTTTTTTTCCTTATTACCAATTTATTTAGGGGCGGAAATTCAGTTCTTTGCCTTGGGCGCTATCGAATGAATTGGTACAGCTCTGAATATACCTATAAGCTCGTATGTTTTGTTATAATTAAAAAATTAATGTATAATAATAATTTATAGGTAGGTTATATTTATATATATACATCGTAAAATTTATGAAAAATATATTATCATTAGTTTATTTATTATTATTATTATCATTGTTACCTACTCGAGTTTCATGAAAAAAGTCGAGTTTTTACTGATTTGTCGGCGCGTTTTATTTTGCCAACCGTATTAATTTCGAACGCGTAAATTCATCGGCGAGCTAAAAAAAAAAAGAAACCGTATAACCATCATGTCGACATTATGTGCTACGCCGTTGTGAGAACGTGCGGATGGAGAATAGGGTACAGCATCACGAGAGATCGTTTTTCGAGTGCACTTTTTCCGAATCTTGGCTTGGGCGCGCTGTAAAAGCCGACCACTCAATTAAGTTACGCCGATTAATCCCGGTGAAAAGTTTACAAGTTTCCCGCCAGTATAGGTGGTTTTTTTTTTTTTGGTTTTTTTTTGTCCTTCAACACCCGATACTACCTCCCCCCCAGTAAAATATATTGACCCTCATCCTTTCCGTATGCATGCAAAATATATGCGTACGCCGTACGGTTAGTTCCCGAAAAGTTTCATAGAATTTACCGGCAAGACCACTGACGCCACTGCAGGGCTTTGCCTATACGACTCACATTTAACCATATTTGTGTGCTAATGCCGAGAGAAAAACACGTCCGCTGCAGTGACCACGGGGAGGGCAGTTTCTACCTCATCGATGTAATACATATATATATATTGTATACTTATATTTCAGTGGCGAAACGTGTATAAGCCAAATGGGTAGACAAATTTTACAAAAAAATTCACACTATCTTAACAAATAAAGTTCACGATTATAGTAGTATTTAATAATTCTCAGTACTTAAAAATGATATATTAAGAAACGAACTGTTGATATAGAACAGGGATGAGCAACGCAAAGTAATTATAAAAGGCCAATTTTTGCAACTTAAAATGATTTTCGGGCCAGATATATTAAGTTGATTTTTTATTATTGCGTGAAACAAATTCATTCATATATTTTATACCCATGATAAGAACCAATATATTTACGTTTAATATATATATGTTTTGTTATTGATAATTTCTCCAAGATATAATTTATTTGGCTATTTTTAGGTACTGTATTTGAAGTAAATCGTAATCAATTTTTCGTTGATAAAAATGTTGAAAGACAGTATGGACCAGATATAAAAATACGCCTGCCCGGATATGGCCCGTTGGCCGCCAGTCGCCCATCACTGATATAGAACAATAGTTTATTTTACAATAGGTAGTAAGTAGTTAGTCTGTCACTCTATAATAATAACGATTTTTATAAATCATAAGATTAACAAAATATTTATAAGTATATAAGTTACATTAATTAATTAAGAAAATAAAATACAAATTATAGAGTATAAACACACGAAATGTATAGTCAGCCCCTAAAATATTATAATTTTGTTACTACACATTTAATCTGTTTTTTTCTTTGGATGACCTTTTTTATTTTTCTCGTCAACAATATAATATGTCGACAAAATATTTATAAATGGATAACAGACTAAAGACGTTGTCTCCTACAACCGTTACATTGTGTATTCACAAACTGACTTTCATTTTGAAATTAAATATTTTATTAATAATTCTTCAAATATAAAATAGGGTAGGTAGACCATGTCTCATTATCACTTATGATGCTTAACCATTAAAATATATAGGCATGTATAATGTATTTTTTTACTTCATCCTTGTGATGTTTTGCCTCAAATCCTACAAAGTACTAATCAATTTGTAAGTGTTTGTATCATTTTTTACCGAACACTTGTAAAATGTTCAAACTTGGACTTTTACCGATTAATTTAGTCGTTTAAAAGCCGTTTAGTTCGGTAAAATCGAGGATAAGTATCTATATGAAATTAATAAAATATTTATAATTAATTATAACTAATAATGTTATACCGTTAATATTATTTATAAAAAATATATATTTATATATATATAAGTTTTAAAAAGGTACCAGCATTTATATCATTTTTTTTTATATATTTTAACATATACTATTTGGTATACCTACACTCGTCTATAGGTTCTATAGACTTATACTCATCACTGCTCGAATTAGAAAAAATAAAAGTACTACAGCTCAATTATAAATTAAAAAACAACGTTCAAAATAAAATATTATATAGCACTGAATGCCTCTCACCAATACATACCCTCTAACAGCCATTAATATATTACCCGATTTCTAACGGTATTCGTTGATTATTTTAATTAAAACAATTTCTCAATACAATTTTTAATATAGTGGTGTAGGTACCACAACATTTTAAAAAATAGACAACTATAAACTTTCATTTGAATTTGAGTAAACTACCCAAGCGTATAATACATTATAGGTACGATATTTTATATGAATACTAAACTATCCTTTGCTAAGGACTATTATATAGAAATTTTATTACGTGTTAGTAACTCGTTTACACGTATAAGAGTTATACGGGGAGCTATAGAGATATACAAGCAACTCGGTGTACATTCCATCAATCTATTTTGTAACTACGAACAAATATATAATATATATTATATATTAACTCAAAACAGAAGACTACCTATTCTAAATGTCCAATTCCATCATAATATCAAAAGGCGTACTCTAATAATAACGTTTAGGACATTAATAGATTCTCTATAAGTCATAACGTCTTGAAGTATCGTACCAAGAATATATTAAAATGTTATTTCTAGATAATTAAATGGTTTTTTTCTGTTGGAAATTAAACACGTTTTTCAGTATTTAAACAACTATTATATCAATAAAAAAAAAAAGCGAGTTACAAAAATGTCTTGAAAATTAATAATATCGGAGTAAACATCGTCTCGGTCGGGCGGAATTAGAAACAGTCGTTTTTGACATAATACAACAATCGCGAGTCCCCAAACACAAGCAAGAACTAAATTACCAAACAATCAGAACAAATACTATTATCAACAAATCTAAAATTAAATTTTATGTATAACAGATAATTATCAGATGGTGGATTTGTTTGTCTAATATAAATATAAAATTATCTTCATTTTAGTTGTTTTTTCAAAAATCATATTATATATATATTTAAAATTGTGCGTAGGCTATTTTTTTATATCCATATGGTCCACAGGAGTATACTGATTATAAGCACTCCTCTACGTTTCTTTGAAAATCGTCGTAGTGGAACGCTAATTTTAGTTTCATGGCAGTAAAGGAGCTCCTTCCCATTGCGTTCCACCTCCGACTCGAACACTCATTTAGTTATCACTCTTATTCTCTCGATTAAAAAGATACAGAAACATTTTTTTCTCGGCTAATATAGTTAAAAATAATAACGGACACCGCCGGGTACACAAATATAGATAACAATACTATTTGCCATGCTCTATAAATAGACGAATTTTCTATTAATTATAAATGATAATTTATAAGTGTGAGTAAATATAAAAAGGCTATTGATGACGTATTAAATGTATTATATATCTGATTGATAACAATGACAAATAACAAAATTCGACCATAAAAATAGAGATTCTTTGACCGTGTGGTCATTTTAAAAATATTTATATTTACATTAATATTATTAATTGGTGTACCTACTATATAATTATATTTTATTTTTAAAATTTTAGGTAACCATAATGTTTCTTAATATTAAAATGCACTGAACTCTTGAAATAATCGAGTTTCGGTAGTATTATTGAGTTTTTTGTACAAAATTGGCACGAAATATTTAAGAAACATTATATATATTTATTTTTCTTGGGCAGATATTTACATTTCACATATATGAGTCATGTTAGAATGACTTTTTGTGAAGAAGGTTTCAAACACACACACCATGAAAATGGCGTTTGTCCCAAGCGAGTTATCATGCGGACTATTAATAGTGACAATTCAAGACAAAGTATTGTTTATCACAAAACTTCACACAAGTGCGACTTTCGTCCAACATTGGTCCAAAATATATCCCTGTCATCAATTCTACTTTTTTTTTTTTTTTTTTTTGTTGAAAATGTATTTTTTCAGTTATAGTATAAATATATTTGTATTTATTTTGAACAATAGGTAATCGAAAAAAAACAAAAAAAAGAATAAACTTAATTATTATAAAGTATCTATAAACATTTAATGATTTTAAATAATACATTTTCAACTTATAATAATATGTTTAATTTACACATCATATTTTGTGTTTATACTATTTTAGGTATGTATTATACATTATAATATATAATAGGTGTTCTAGTGAAGATAGAGGATAAGATGTAGTAAAGTACATATAAAACCTCTTTATTAGGGACTAAAATTGATAATTCTCCCGTATTATGCAAAGAAATAAGATAATTCAACTTGTAATCGTAAAAATATTGTATTTTTAAACAAATTTAAATTTACAAAAAGATACCAATATTTTCATATCTTTTTGTTAAACGTTGATAGTAAAATACATTTCAGTTTTTGTAATTAAAATGTTTAACGTACCAAAGAAATACTTATGAATTTAATTAAAAATATAAACAAGTTAATTGGTTACACCATATTCTCGACGTTTTTACGTGGCATTATTCGAACTAATAGAAATGTATATGGAATTTAAAAAACCATCTCGTATAATCCATAATAGTCTGGCACTACGTCAATATTGTCAAATCCATACTGCTACTATGTTAGTCTCACTATATTATATTTGGAATAGATCATATCATTAGAAAATGCATATAAAATGTGTCTTATCATTCATCCCTACAGTTGTACACATACCAAAAACTTCAAATGGTGTGGAGCTATATAAGTCTTTGCATATGATAATCTATTCGAATACTTCTCAAAATTCTTTGATTTGTGTCTCAAATTCAATCAAAACATTCGGCACAAATTTTTTTTCCACATATCCGTCTTCCAGCAGTAAAACTCCTCTGTATTAGATGGTTAGATATCCGAAATCTACATATAAAAGAAACCACCGTTTTCCGTAAATAATCTTGAACCTATTTCTATTCGATTTGCATACCTTTTGTATATTATAGCTATTATTTTCTTTTTCTTCATTGATGTTTGTTCTGTCGACCCTGTATTCAAAATAATCATTGTTCTATGAATTGTGTTATATTTTACATAATGTTATAACGTATATCATATTACATATCTATCGTACTTTTATTTTGTAATTTTTTTACATAAATGTATCTTCATATAGACTCTACATTTCCCATCAATTAAGTAAATACAATAATTTAAGTAATATTCATAGGTATACGAGCGCTATTCAATTATTTTAATGAAATTAATTTTTATCTAAAGTTATCTATGCGGTAAATTAGAATAAAACAACTACAACTAGTATATAAAACAGGATTGAGTTTAATTATTAGAATAATGATTCAAAATTATAAATTTTTAATTTTATACTTATTTAGAGGAGGTGGAACTGTAATATAGACATGGGATGGATTTAATTTTTTGAGAAACGAGAAATTAAGCGGATTTTTTATTGAAAGCAGAAAGCAGACTTTTGAAATTAGTTGATCTATTTTATTAAAACAGGTTAGGTTAGGTATATGATGGATTCCGGATTCAATAGGAAGTTTAACATTGCCGGATCGTTCTATAGGGTCTGTCAGAGTGTTGAAGTTAGTAAACGAATGTGTAGTGGCATCTCAACACCGATCGATAACAATTCTATTTCGATGTAGGTACCCTTGTGAATTCATCAATACATTTCATAACACATCTGCAAATAAACGGCCACATAATAATGTAAGTTGTTGGAAAATAACTTTGTATATACGAATACTAAGTTTACATAGTATAATAGCGTTTATAAAATATATATGTCTATGCATATTATTATGTAGATACCGCATATATATATATATATGTATATATTCTTTGGTGGTTTATTGTGTATATTATTACACACCGCGTTTAATGAGAAAACTTGGTTCCTGTCGTTGAGTGATAATTTGTATGGCCGCCACCGCAAACCGTATCGGAAACGATGAAATGTGCCCGACCGTGAAATGATGTTTTATGTTCGAAAATTGAATATCATCGAGATATAGTTGGCGAATTAATTATTATTCAACTGGGACTTTCTATACACGTAATTATAATGAATGCAGAGGGAAGTCGCATACATTTAAATAACAATATATAGTGTTCAAAAACTATTATTAGCACTCAATATTTCATCTAGTGTTTCACATGAAAAGTCAATTAATCTGATTAATTTTAGTCCGTTCGTATCGCGTTTGGTCATTCAAAATTCACGTTTTTCGCATAATGATATTATAGGTACTGTAGTAGATAATATTATACATTCAATATTTTAAAATATTATTAGTCATGTATATCGTCGATACAATGACATTTAATTGATGCATTGCCGGATGAACAAATAACTAAAATTTTAAGTGGGCAAGGTGAGCATGACCAAATATTGAATTAATTAAGATTAGTCCCAAAATATATATAGTATTAAAAATTAAAAGGAATATACATACGGACCATCCAACATGGTATGGGGGTTTTCCTGTGTGTGCAATGAGGATAATATGTGATATCTGTGTGCCGTCTAACAGATATTGGTGGGGAAATATTACAATTTGCGATATGTCCATATAAATTCTGTGTGAATATAATATGTAATGTTACATAGAAGTTATTCATTGGATATTAATAATTATTTATAGTCTGTAATATCATAGAGTACTTAAAACTTGTTATACATCCATCAATAGATTTTATATAAGTCTATAAATAAATAAAGACCTGGCATAGTTATAACATTTATATATATATATATATACATATATACGAGTACATATATTAATTTATTGAATGAAAAAACTTGTAGGTACATCCTACTTTCTACCAATTTAAATAACATATTAAAATACGAAAAAATGAATTAAATAGGTACCTACATACATTTTCTACAATTATACGTAAATACAAACAAGTACTTAGATAAATTATTAAAGTATCAATTAAATTTAAATGAGAAATAAAAAATATTATGCATTACCTACTTAAACTTGTATGGAGTTAACACGTCCCTACATTATCAAAATACTTTAAAAAAATACTTAAAATACTATTTAAGTACTTTGTTTTTTAAGTACATAGTGTATTCTTTAATCACTTAGAAATTATCACAAAATAAACCCTAACAGCACAGACCGGTCCGAGTGCTACCCTTTAAGTTCCCGTTAATGTCCTGGCAAATGGTTCCTGTCTGGAACGACCTAGGCGTTCCTGGGAGCTTCTTGTAACTGTCCAATCAATTTATTATTATTTAGCTCATAACAGGCAGCTCTCAGGAGGTACTCTTTCAACATGACCCAGTGCTTACTTTTTTAGCACACCCCGGAAGTTACCTATTATGAGCTGATATATAACAAATTTGTTACCTAGATCTATTTACATTCGTCCTTATGGGCGAGAACGACTGCCAAAAAATTTGGGGCCTGGGCATTTATAGGACAAATTTCTGTAGGAGGGCAGATTTATATAAATTATAATATTTTTATGATATGAACTAACGGTTTAATCAAGAATCCATTGTCAAGTTATTATCTAAGAGTGGAATGTTCCTCCCCTGATCTCCAATGGAACCTATAGATATGGGCTTTAAAGAAAACGAGGAGGGGTTGCTTAAAACACAAAAAGCTAGATACACTTGGTGACCGACTGCAATGCAGGTCTCGTGGAATCGAGTCTATACATATTAGGATTAACAAAAGAGGTTAAATTTTCGAATTCAATAATAGTTAGATCAAACCCGGACTAATATTAAAGTGTGTTATACATCCGGTATATAACTAAAAGTTACTTGTTTGGGCATTCTGCAAAGGGGACCATGTCCTCCCCCCTCTAATGAGTACCTATCTATAGATTTATTAAGCAAAAAAGGGGCAGCAAATACCGCGAGGCACTAAGTGCAGTTTACATAGAGTTATGAATAAACCAAAATACAGTTTTGGACTACCCAAAAAAGTGATGTTTAGTAGGTACCTATGTTATACATCTTAGTGTACAATACATTTTGTCACTGGTCTGAGGTCGTTTTGGCTATTGTTGAATGCGCTACGATTCAAAAAATTTTCCTTCTTTTGCCGTGCCTGTAAACGTAGGTATACTTATTACTTACCTAAGAGTCGAGTTCTATCAAATTGTTATCTCGACTAGTAGATGGGTAGATTAGGGCGTTAGGTAAAAATGTAAAATGTTCATGTATCATGCGTTTAAATCTGGCTGCACATTTCCAAATTTTTACAACAGTGATTATATATTTTCATATTTATTTTTAAGTTTTTAATTCACGTTTCAGAGGAGTTGTGAATGTGATATCACATGCACATCCCGAATATAGTTCGGAAAACAATGAATTAAGCGTATAAGGTGTGTCGCGGAGAAGTCACATAGAACAATTGATAAACTTCACATGTCACAGTGTCCAACCTCCCTAAATTTAATTGACTTAAGACAAAATATGTTGGTCAGTGACCTACAAGATATATCACGATCTAACATTATAAAATCTTTAATTATCATGAAGTTATAATAGATATCTAATAGTGTAATTTAATGGTGTATGGTTGGTTTTTAATACAACTATTTATATTTTAAATAGTCCAATAATTTGTATTTTGTTATTTGTAGATTTAGTGGTTATAATTATAAAATAAGCTACAGAAATAGATTATATTAATATAATATATTACTACATGATACAATATATGAGAGGGGGAGGGAAATGTAATTTTAATCATTTTCCATAGAGAATTATAAATACTAAATTATGCCACTGAAGTAAACCATGCTGCAGAACAACTATTAAAATGAATAATATAATAATATATTCTTAAAAATGTATAGGTATATGAATAAAATCACCTTAAAATGAATTTAAATATTAAACATGTACATACATCAATACAATATCTATATACGGAGTTTTTGAAGACATTATTTGACGTTGAATTTATATCCTCCCAAACGTATTTTTTCTTAGAATAATAGTTCATCCGCCATACCATTGTTATAAATAAACGTCTTCGTGCCGTAGACACTGCGGTTCTGGTGACCGAATCTAAAATTGAAATAACTTATACTACTTGTTTTATAAATGTAAAACATATACACTTACATAACATATAATAAATATTTCATATATAACCTTTTGTGTGTTTTTGCAGGTTTTGCAAGCCAACAGGGATACGAATACAATAGTAGACCGACCGTTGGTGCCAGCTATCATTGCGTCAAAAATCCGTTTTGTACCTTACAGTGGACATCCGCGTATGGTTTGCCTCCGAGCTGAAATCATCGGTTGTTATCATTACGGTAAAAACGTATTTTAAATTTACAAATAAAAATATACAATATTGTAAGTGTAACTCTACAAGATACGTCACAACGTCTGTAAGTTATAATAGGATATACATATAATATTAAAATATATTTTATATTAGCCAATATGTCTTGATACATTGTATGTTTTATGCTACACATTTTGTGCTATTTTATGTTAGAATCCTTAGTTCTCAACATCTACTTTACATGGTACTGGACATATTTTACCCTCACATTAGTCATTCTCATGTCCTGAATTACCTCCAATCATATATATTTAGACATCCTTCTCCTCTATCTTTTCTTCCACATGCACACCCCAGTTACTCTAACTGATTAATTATCCTTCCTCCTAAAGTGCTAAGTTCTTTGGCTTACCTATATATACCTCCATATTTATGGTTTCTTATTTTCTTTAATATTCAAATCATATAGTCAAAGTTAATTGTTAAATATGTATTCGTTAATTATTGTCATATATAGACACTTCACACATTTTCCAGATTCTCATTCCAGCTACTGCCAAGCATCATATTTCATATGATAAGACTGGCCTCACAATCGTTTGATAAAATCTTATATAAATTTATTTCGTATACTTTTATTAAACAAAACACTTATTGAAAAGTCTTCTCACTTCATTCACTTGCATATTCTCTTAAGTGGTATGTCTTCCTCATACACTATTTTACTGGGATCTCTTTTTTTAAACGAGCCGTAATAATTATTCAAAATATTATAGTATATTAACTCCTCACGATGTCTATTATAACTATTGTTTGATTTTATTATAATATCATAATAAATAATAATAATAATATACTTATATACCTACGAAAATTATATTCTCCAGCCTATATCATATCTATTGTTTCCACTAACTATTAGTTCAAAAACCTCAACATTGCTCTTTACTCATTTATATTACATAATTAATTATTTTCTTAGCATTTGTACTAGCGGTACATCAGGTAAACGATTTGTGTAAAATACTTGAATTTAATCTACCTAATAATTTAAATTTTCTTATAATTCTTATAAATTATAATATATATATATATATATATATATAGTAGGTATATAATTCAGGCATTTAATATTTTATTGTAATTATAATAAATTATATATTGCCCAAAATAATCAGAAAAATAAGCTATCTGAATTATTCACATAGCCTATAACATATTATCATCAAAACTTAGCAGTATAAAAACCTTTGAGTGCACAAGTACAACTCTACTGTCAATATACTCCAAAATACATATAGAAATATAAACACTACCACTAAAGCTGTTATCGTTGATATATGTTGTTTTTTTATTCGTGCACAGGAAGACTAAATTCGCAGGAGAGATTAATATTTGTATTTAACTTTTTAAAACCGGAATAAGGCCACATATAATACTATTTAAACAGTAAACACCCTCACGTATTCATTGTTTTTACAATTTCATAGGTGGTTATGGTTTTAAATGTCACTATCGTAGTGTATTTGTATTTATAGTTTATTGTCGCAATAAAAGAATGGTTCACGTGAATGGCAATCAATCTTAAACGAACGAGGCATTTTGGTTTTATTACAATTTGAACGGTCGACCACGTAACGAACACCATGTTTCATTTATAGGCCAATTTTTGATAAATCAAATACATGTTTCTTCATTTGTCTTTTAAAAATGCATCCTTTTGAAATGTATGTACACAGTTTATATCATGGATTTAAATGAAAATTATTTGAAATCGATTTTAATTACTGGTTAACACTAATAGACCAAATCAATATTCAAAGTTTATAATTTATCAAATCATTAGATTTAATGATTATTATTCAAATCAAAATATGTAAATTCAACATCAAAAGTTAAAACAAAACCATTAAATGTATGAATATTGATTGATATTTAAAATCATAATCTCTACCGAAACAACCAAAATATATAAATATATATTCTCATGAAAAATAAAACCAATAGATACATAAATTCTAAAACAATATTTTAAAAAGCCGGTCAGTTTGGTGGTGGAACCATTTTAATCGTTGGATAGGATATTGAAGGTGGGTGCATTGAATCTGAAAGTAATGTGATAATTCATTTTTTCAATAAAACAAAACTATGATTTTCTAGTTTATTAATATTTTCCATTATTTTTAGTAATTTTCCTTTTAGCTTAAAAAACTACTGAGAAAATCAAAATTAATCTTTTTCAAATACTAACTAATAAATCTATGAGTTACCTAAAAAATTATACTCAGCTCATATCCTAAAATTACAAACAACAAAAAAAACCATAATTTAAAATTGTATAAATGGTCAACAAGTTTTGATATTTTAACTAGGTACGTCAAATAGTAGACACATAGTAAATAATAAGTATATACATACATTTCAAGTTTCAAGTTTTCATTTAAATGTATAATATATTATACATACCTATTTATATAATCCGGTAGCCATGAGTATTATTTATTTATTACTTTCTAATCTATAAAATTTTTTTGTTAAGATTGGTATAGTTTTTCGTTATAATTTTTAAAAATACTCAGTCAAACAAAAAATGACCTCTTTGGAGTACCAAGTAGAACGAATTTTTTTTATCATAAAGCTATTTACGGAAAAGTCTTACTTTACTCTTTCTACCCAAAAAAGTGTATGCATACATATAAAAATAAAAAAAAACATGATTGTAAAACCAACACATTTCTTGTTATTATGAAAAAGATAGAAACCTTAAGTAAAGTTTTTGTTTTCGTTTTAAGCCCCAATTTATATAGATAGTGCTGATATTAAAGTAAAAAAAAATAAAAATCATAATTTTGAAATGCTTATCTTCGTTGCACATTTTATAAACTAAAAATTACACGGAAACTCAATTTTTATTTTGAAAATATATGCTCTAACACAATATTGCTATGTATTGTTAAAATTATATGTAAAATTAAAAATATTGATAAATAAATTGGAAAGAATTATTGTGTATCCGTTACGATTTTTTGACAACGATATCTTTTAAATTGTCTTATTAGTAATTATAATACTTGTACATTATTAATTATCCAAAATGTATTATTCCATTGATAAAAGTAAATAACTTAAGTGATTTATTTACGATCCCGTTAAACTATTTAGTATTTGAATACAATTCGAAACTTTTGACTTGAACTCATCGATTCTTTGAATGTAAACAATTTGTAAAATCCGTTTAAAGGGTTTACTTTAAACGATTTTCGGGTAGATTGAATTCTATAAAATGGATTTCAAGAGTGCATAACACATATTGCTACGAAACAGAACACAATATATCGAAAGTTTAATGTTTTTTTATTGAAAACAAAATTAAAAAATGTATGTTTTAGGATGCTTGCTGGAAAAGTTCAATTTTAAATCTTTGACAGAAATACGATTATAATATATAATTGAATAATAAGTTACATAATATTATATTCAGATGAGGGGCCATTTGCACAGTGTCGAATATTTTATAAGCATTTAGTTTTCAATTTAACTGCCTCAACAGGTTTCCTCTGTCCTTTAGGATTTTTTTACTATTTACAGTATTTAACAACATTAAAAATGTATGGAGAGTAGCTTTCAGTTGATGGGCGTAAACTGCTATTCAGTTACGACGCTGTAAAATATGAAAATATTATATTTTGAGAAAAATACCAGACGCAAAGTAATTTGTATTTTACTCCCTTTCTGACCTAGTTGTACGTGATAGTCTAACGGCGTAAAACGTCTGCTCGAGATATCAACTTCTCGTTAAATTTCATATATTAGAATATGACATAATATAGAACCTTGTAGTATAGTAATAACAAGTTATTCTAATTACTATAATACACTTTCACATAAAATGAATACAATAAATTGTGGTCTAAAAATAGTACAAAAAGTGTAAAACATATTTTATTCGAAATATAATCCGTATCGATTTTTATATTTTACAGAAGGTGTAATCAGTTATTCGGTAATACAGGGTGATATAAAGGACACAGGCTATGACGGACGTGAAGAAGGCGGTATATTGGTCGGTGGCATCGGACAACTCTGCGACGGTCGGCACGGGGTCGACCAACCGTTCGTGAAAAGTGCGTACCTACTACGTAAACATAATAATAACTATTTAGGATTATTATGGGCCAGTTAATTAATTTATATTTTTAATTAATACAAATAAATTGAGTTAACAAAATATCGTTAACATATCTTAAATATATTTTTATCGGAATTCGTCTATTTTAATTATTTGTTGAATTTGTTTTCAAATATGTTTTAAGTTTCTATTTAGTTATATTAGGTACTCACATGTATTCAAAATTTCTGAAAAGAGTTAACCTTAAAAAACTTCCAGTTATATCAAAACGTCCGCTCCGATTTTTATTTTATTTTTTTTTTGTTTGTCATACTTATATAGTTTTTGATGAATATAACTATATAGTGTAATCAAATTTGGTCTCGAGCAGTTTAACCAATCAGGGAGCTTCTATATACGAACGGTACACGGTGAGCTTGTAATATCGCCATGAAATTACGTTTTTGATGGAATTATTATTGGCATTTGAGACCGGGTGGTGTCACTCGGACAGTTCCCATTGATTTGTTGGAAAAACCCCATTAGATAGGCAACCGAACAAAGTAAAGAAGTATCGGATGGACATTTTTATTCGAAAATATATTAGACTATGAAATTGCTTCAGTATAAAATACGTAAGAACGTCAAACTTCAAAGTGCTATAATTTCGAATGTAAGTACGACCGAAAAGTTATGACTTTGTGAATTTTTTTTTAAGGGTTTCTCGTATATTCGGAATATACCTAATCATAATGGTAATATTTGATGATAAATTAATGGAAATATTATTATATTTCTTTGGTTTTAAACAATAAAACATTATGTTAAATTAACGTTGAGGGGCCCGATTCCAGGTATAAACCAAATGGAACTTAATGTAGAATATTTAATTCTCATATTGTGTCATAAACCATATAATTTATATTTATATAATTTTCATCACTAAATTGATCTCACGGGAATAGTAATTGAGAGTAAAATTCCAAATCTTATTTTTTTTTTTTTATTTAAATATATTTTCAGCTCTACTATAAAAGTAAATACGAAAATAATTTTTTATAAACAATAATTACATACGAATGAAATCATTTTTTATAAATTTAAGTTAGATGCAGCCTGTTGTTATTAGTCCACTTTAAATTAAAAAAAAATATTCAAATAATTTGAATTATTTGAAAAGCCGTGATGGTTTTTCCTATAACGCAGAATTTTAAGTATAAAATAGTACCAACACCTTAATGTAAAGGAAAATTAGTAAATATAAAATTCATTGTTGTACATTAAATTTAAAAATAAAAATTAACTTAATTTTAACTTATTAACTCGTTGATTTTTAGCTTTTATAACAATGATATTTTCTGGTTCCTTTGGAATTCGTGTATAGCAGGTAAAATCTACGAAAGAGTGATGTTTTAATATTGCGATATATTTTATAACTGTATAGTATATTATATACCTATATAGGTTGGTGTCTCACGAAGATCTGACAAATTCAATAACTTTTGTTCTGTTGTATATTTTAAATTTTTTTTTTTTTTGTAATAATTACTAGAACTCTGCACTACAATTATTATATTAAAGATGTTTTTTTCACAGCTACAAATAAAATTTTTTTTTTATAATCTAAGATAGCCATTTTATAAAAAATGTTTTAAAAAAAATTTTGAAGTATAAAACTATTATTAAAGTTTGTTAAAATTTAAATTTATTTCTTGCTAATCAACATTACAGCCATAAAAAAAAAATTATAAATACCTAAAAGTTGATAATATAAATCATTGATAAAAATATTATGATATTAAGAATATTTTTTCTTGGAAAAAAAATAATTCATGTTATTTAGTACCTAGCGACTATTTATCATTAATAAAAATAATTGACATTTTAGAAAACATCAAAAACTGTAGAAAATCGACGACTTATTAATATTAATAAACATTTCTCACAAAATTGTATTTTTTTAAACTAATTTAGAAAAGGGCTTTCTTGGATTATAAAAAAAAAAATTAATAAAAAATTTTATTTTTTATTTTTAGTTGTAAAAGAGAGTATATAAAATATAAGAATTTTAGTATAGTGTTCTAGTAATTATTACAAAAAAAAAAAAACTAAAAATATACAACAGAACAAAAGTTATTGCATTTATCAGATTTTCGTCAGACACTGTGAATATATATACTTATATATATGTCTATAAATATATATTTGGATTTTTTAGATGTTTCTATTTTTTTGTTGATAATTTTGGATTCCATTAGTATTGAACTGATCGACGAGTTTTCTACCATATACAGCTATACAACGATACTGCAGTTTCATTATCATATATTTTTATCACTGTTCCATTTTGATGTGATTTCTTTATGTATATTTAACAAAAAATGTCTTTTATGCAGAATACAACGATTGGGTCGGATGGAAAAACGACACGATGGGCTATGGGTCTTCAGTAGAGATGACGTTTGAGTTTGATGTCGTCAGAAATTTTACTGCCTTATACATGTATTCCAACAATGACTTTCATCAAGGCGTTCAAGTGAGTTGGTTTTCATACAAATGTTTCTAAAAAAAAAAGAAATATTATATACAGTGTAATTTGTATTACAATCTTCTCATATATAATTTTATTTAAAAATAAAATAATCGAACTATAATATTATAGAATAAACGAAAACGATTTACAAGGTTTGTATTTTAAAACGTTCTTTTTATATCCTTATTTTTTGAAACATTTTTATAGCAAGACTTTATTTGTGTACTCAATATTGACTTAAAGTTTTTACAGATTGAATATTAAGGTATATGCTTTGTAGTATATCATTTGATCTGTGTTTTATTGATACGCCGTAAGACTGTACATCTTTATCAGACAAAAAAATCATTTTTAAAAGTTGAAAAAACATTTAAATTAATTTAAATGCATAAATATATCCTACGCATTGTTTGCAATTATAAATGTATAATGTAAAGGGTTTAATTCGATTTTTAATAGTTAACCTCGGTTGTTGCCTTCCTTTTATAAAATTGTTTTAAAATATGTATTTTAATATATTATATCTATTATATATTATATATATATATTATAATCTATTATAAAATAGTTTTTAACTATATTCCCCATTGTTTTAAAACATATCCCCACATATATCATACTTATTTATAATTTATTTTCTATACATTCCAACTACGGTAATTCACTCCAATTTTTGTGGATATCTTATTATGTAGGTATAACTGAAAATATTATCTCAGAACCTGATTTTCATTTTTACATTTTTATCAATTATTTTACGTCAGTCGGAAATCTTCAGGCTACATTTTCTATGAAATTTACTGCTGTTTAAAGAAATATTAACCTGTAAACTTTAATACGTAGTGGGTTCCATAAGCTCCAATACTTCATATTTTTAAAAAATTATTAGTTTTCTATTCTCGTCTACGTATGGGTCACAATCGTCTTCATTGTCGTTCTTTCAAATTTTCTCTGAACAGCTTCGCTCCATGTATCTACGTTTTATTCTGACTTCCTTATGTACAACGAATCTCGTATTTTATTCGACTATCCAGCTATCTCGACAGTTATCATAATTATCATTCTATAACCCATCCAGTTCATCTACGCCCTCAGTGATGTCACACGTTTGACTGATCAGGGGTTCAAAAATATTAATTTAATAATGTGTGATATCTACAATGTGCAACTTTTATATTATCATGGATATTGGATATTATTGAGCAATCTGTATTTTACTGGAAGTATTTCATAGAGATAACTTCAAAAAAAGTATGCAAGCAACACATCTGTGCTTCCACAATTTTAATAGCCCCTACAAATTTAAAAATGTAACGGTCGCCAACATGATCTGGACGAATTATAATATACTTTCTTCTCATTGTGTTTCGTTTTCTCATCTTCCTAATATTTTCTAGTCTTTCATTATAATATAGTCATCGGTTCAGTTATTAAATATTTCTTCGCCATGGGCTTTATTATATATTATTTTTATTTTTTGTATAATTCGTTTTATTTTTGTATGGGTTTTGCTATTACAATTTGTAATTATCGAGATGAATATATATATATATATTTTGGAATAAATCTCTAGGTATACAAAAAATGCATATGAATATTATAAATAATTTAAATTTATTTTATTATATTAGAATACTTTTGTATATTATATATTTTTCTCTACTTGGAATATGTTACAATGAAAATTTAATAAATTACTGTAGCACGATATAACATTTTCCTGTATTTATGATTATAGATTAGGTTATCAATTATTATATTTTTAAATACATACAAGAGAATATAAAATACCTACTATTAAATATATGTGAAATGTGTTAAATACCGTTTTGTCCGTAAAATTGTAAAATTATATTTCAAATATTAATTAATTAAATTTTTTAGTTTAGTTTGTGTAATACATTTATGATGGTAGTTCGAAAACATATTTATACCAAAAATCCAAAACAAAATATACAATTGTACAGTTTTGTACGGTAATTTAAACTAAACTACTATTGAATCTTTTATTTTATTAATGCATTATATTATAATACACAATTATAATGTTTGATATTTTTATTATATTGAAATTATTATGTAAAAATATGGTGATAGTATAGTATTGATAACATTAATATCTTTAGCATGTTATATTTCCATCCATTTATTGAAGACAAATTTTGAACTTTTATGCTACTAATTTTAATAAACATGATTCCAATAATATAAAATATTTAATTAAAATATATACCTATATTATACTTATAGATATATAATTATATTTATATATACACCCTTAACATGATTACTATATTTACTCCCTTGCTTATTAAATATTCCGCTCTCTTTCTGCCTGATTATAACCTAGTGCTTTATTATATATTTATTATTATTAACCTACTATAAATCATACTATTTTCCATGTTCTTTTACATTCCACTTCTTATGGCCATAACTATTATCTGAATAGAATTCTCAGTTGCACAAAAATCTGTAAAATTTTCGTGGGTTGAACATTTTAATGTTTTGGAACTTTAGTAATGAATTATATGTTATGGACTAAATACATTTTGGATTATTTTGAAATGGGTATGAAGTATACTGGATATTTTATCATATAAATTAATTTTGTTTGTAAATTTAAACGTTGCTTGTTTTAGTATCAATAAATTTAAAAAATTAAAAAAATAAAGGATAATAACATCAAACATAGTAAACAGATCAAAAGAAAAAAATTCCCTGAACAATATTTTTTCATTTTAACTTTTAGTTAGCTACCTAATACTGTGGTATTCAGTTTGATAATATATATATATATATTCATTACATTGTAATACTTTATAATTTTATATAGGTATGCTATTTTATATAGGTGACTTTATGGTCATTGAAAATTGCACTAATACCTACTTAAAAGGACGTGATTCACTTATTTGTTATTTCCGTCTAACCAACTGTTAATATACGAAATTTACGTTCATAATTTGTATTAAAACTTTGTTATTTTAATATTAAAGTAAATTGATGTATTAACAAACTTATAGGCGATATTATATTATCTACCTTGGAGCATAGTTTTTTTTCTAAAATTTTTTACTAGAAAAATAGATTTATTTTAATTAATAATTTTAAAAATAGTTACCTTCTCTATATCTCTTTACAGAATAACTTTAAAATAAGGACAATATTACAGCACAGATAATAATCTCATCTATGAAATTAGTTATAGGTTAATTTACTCAATATTAGAAATGACAAAATTGTGATATAAATGTTGCAAACGTAAATTTTGTATATTATCAGTTGGTTGGACAGAGACAACAAATAAGAGTATCACATCCTTTTAATTTAATTTAAAGTAAATATAATCACGTATTCACGTATAGTCACCGAATAAAATAATATGGGGGGGGACTATTTTGTACTAATTATACGGATGATTTTCTTATGGGGAAAACATATAAACTTCCGCATACTTGCAATATAAAATTTATACAATTATATACGAAAGAGATATTGTATGTTTCCCCATACGGAAATCGTTCGTATGAGTATAAAATAACTCCTCAGAATTGTCACTGATAAGAATTCACACAGGCAGCATAGGATATAATTATAATATTAATACCTATACAATTTGTTTAAGGATATAATGTTCAGATGTTCGTTAGTTAAAAAAACCAACGTCACACGTTAATTAAAAATATATATTTGACTATAGGTGACAATAATGTTTAACTGCTTGATAGTTATAATGTCATCTAATACAGAGAATATTAATACAATGAAATTATTAGGTACTTATCATGAATCCAAAAATGGCTTTCTGCGAACATTAATTTATTGTATTATGATGTGTTTTCCATAATATTGTGTGTTTAGACAATTTTTTAAGAAATTTAACACTGCTACCCTACGAATTGTATTTATTCTATCTTAATATGGTTTTCGTGTCCTTCGACCTTTTGCCTGCTTTATTTGTATAATGTACTACACCTATGTCGGCTACTGATCTGACCATGTTACAAAGGCGATCAAAATCGAATTCCCAAGCAGTCAGTCGATGACCTTTACTCACCCGCCATATATATATAGGTATGGCTAACCGGGTCGTCTCCCGAGTGTGTAAATGGATTCTAGTCTATATTCCGTGTAAAACATATTGAAATTGACTACGACAAATCGAATAAGAAATGAGATGGCTATGTAATACGTGCACTGTTTTAAATGTGCGTGTGTCATGTGTGTGCGTGTTTGTCGACCTAATATATATGCAAAGTTTCATGTACACACGTTATATGTATAATGTATAATACCGTATATGTGTGTGTGTGTGTGTGTGTGTGTGTGTATAGGTTGGCATCCGTTAGCCGAGAAAAGTTTCCTTATTTCAAAGGTATCCTTCGAAAAGTTTGGAAAATCGCATTTTTTTTACACAATATGTATATTATCTCGTCTCCCTTGTGTGAAGTAACACATCATAATATAATAATACACAAAACCAAACGCTACCACCACCACTCTTTTCCATCGATATATGAAAACTAGTACTTACACCGCATCTTGGGCATTTTTCAAACAATATTTTTTCTTTCTTTTCGGATACACAAACAACAAACATTCGTTTGTAAAGCAACAATTATATCGCCGAGCTGTTTATATATATAGCGTGTAAAGCGTTAGTCAATGTTTTTTATTTTTCAATAAATGATTAATAATATTCGAAGCAAACTGTTTCAATAGTTATACGAAAAAAATTACCTTTTTAAAATATCAACTTGATCAAATTTGCTAACAGAAGATGGATACATTAGTAGTATATTCATAGTAATCTGATCGAAAGTTGTTTCCAGAAAAATAATAAGATAAATACATATATTATAAAATAATGACAACAGTAATAGAAAAATAATATTTTTACACTAAACCAATTGATATAAATGTTATCAAACAGGTAAATCGGTTGGTTAAAGAATATCGTGAACATTTTCTTCAACTAATATATATAGTATAAGTTTACATCAATTTGAATGTTTGTCTCTACCTAAACCTATTTTTTTATATTTCGATAAAATTAGTATAGGTACTAATTATTTTTTCGTAAAATAATTTTCACATAAGCGTCGAAAAATTAATAAACATATAATTTATATTTCATTTCTAGAATTTAAAGTTTTTCAACATTATTTTCATAATATTGCAACATGCTAAAACACTCAAAACATTTTCTTTTCCAGGTTTTTTCGCACGCCAAAGCCTATTTTAGTGTAGGCGGTGAACACTTTTTCCCGGAACCTGTATCGTATACGTATCCTGCGGATACGATTATGCCCGAAGCCAGAAATGTCACAGTGAAACTTCATCACCGGGTCGGGAGATTTCTGAAATTACAGCTATTTTTTGCCAATAAATGGATGATGATCAGTGAGATATCGTTTGAATCCGGTAAGTTAACTCATATTATACTTTATTGTAGTAAGAGAGGTAAATAATAAGTATTACAATAAAATACAAGAAGCTTTTACTGATTAATTATTAAACAGTATGCCGAAATTTTAACATATATGTATGCATAAAATATGAGTATTATTTTGAAATTATTTTTACGTCAAAAGGCTTAAACTCTAACATTTTCCTAATATATGTATTACATATAGACTTCCAGTTAAAATATATAATTGAAAACTAACCTAGTTTAGTATATATCTTAGGTTGCATTAAAAAAACAAAAAAAACAATTACTTGGCTATGATCAATTGCATAATTACCGTGAAATAATGAAACATCAATATTAATATTTATAAATGTCAATGTAAACCACAAATCATTCAAAATCTATAATAACTAACCTCTCCCGCACCCTTAAAGGTATTATACATCAATAAATTAATAAAATATCTATTATATAAATAAAAATTTATAAAAAAACATGTTCGAAAATCCCACTTTCTGCCAATGTGATAAAATCGCGGTTAGTAATAACGAATTGTAAATACAGGCAGACATATAATAGGAAAAGGTGAAAAAGTTAACAAAAAAAATTCACTTAGTTAAGTTAAATTAAAGTTAAGCCTAAATGTCTTTAGTTAAGAGTTTAAATTTAACCAAAGATAAATGTAACTCGTTAAGTTTAAAGTTCGCCGAAAAAAATATTAACTTAGTATTGTTAAAAAAGATTTAACCCTACCTACTATTTTCTTTTAATAATTCAGACTCAAATTTCAAGACTTTAAAAAATTATTCATAAATACATTTTTCAACTAGGTAGTTATTTACTTATTTTTATATGATGTATTAAGTATTGATTCATTATCACCCTTGTATTAATATTGAAATAAAGACTAGCAATATTATTTGCATGGTAACTTATTTAAATTAATATAAAAATTATAGTTTAAATGTTAAGTTAATCGAATGATAATTTAAACTAGTTAAGTTAATTAGTTAATGAATATGTAGTTGAGTTAAAGTTGTAAACAAAACTTGACTTTTCAACTAGTTAATGTCCCTTTGATAATATAGGTATACCTACGTCTTATATAAAATTAATACTCTCTATCTTATTGGTAACCAAATTAACAAACTAGTTACTATATAGATATATTTAAGTAACAACGGTTAGGTGTATGGATACCTACAACGAGGATATAAGGTATACGTTTTTTTAGAAACCTAAAAGTGTTCATATGGAAAGATTGGATCAATAATTGTGCTGGTTGGAAAAAAGAAACTTTTGTAGTAAAATCAAGAAACATTGAAATTATCATGGCTCGTTCACAATCTAAGAAGGAATAATAAATTTCAGACATATTCATTATTTACATTTACAATCCATTATATTCACATACGGCTTTTGAAAAAAAGAAAAACGACAATGAATCGTATCATCGATTTGACTTTCCAAAAGTGCTTAAAATCGTAACTGCGTTTCATTGATAATAATAGGTACATGATGTAATTAAACCAAGATTAGAGTAGTTCGAAAATAAATATCTTTCCCGAAACATTTAACAAAGCATCCCACGTCGATATATTCCATTTATGTCAAACAGACTCTATACCTATTATAGTATTATATACAATATATATTTGTAATTTTGGTTCCTGCCTCGCAGAATATGTATACGCCCACGTATTAGTATGCTCGAGTGACACAATTAAATTTAACAGATACCTACTTATTACATTTTCACCCAATAATATATAATATAATATGTATAATGTATATATTAACAATATAGAAAAAAATACGTACTTTTATTTAAAATTAGTTTCTGTAAGATATTTATATATATATAAATAAAAAAAAAAAAAAATACAACCAATAACAAAATTTAATTATAAAAATAACAAACTATTAAAATAATAACGCCGTAAAATATTGATTATACCCTATTATTACTGTTATAATAATATCTATTATTATATCTTATCAAATTATCAAAGTATTATTGTCTCTTTGGACTAGTACCTATCTCCTACCTACAATAATAGTCATTATTTGTAGGTAAGGAGATAGGGCTATCCCCTGTTTTAAATTCATTGAAATTTTCGACTTGTCTAAAATAATTTTATCCTTATTTTATAAAATATTTATTTAAATGTTGTTAATAATATACTGCCGTTATATAGTATGAATTACGAAGCACTATTCAAATGCATTTGTATAAATATGCATAGTTAATAGACTAGGCACTTGGATAGTCTAGATAATCTATATAAAATAAAAAATAAAAATAATATATAGCTATTTTAATAATGTATTTCTTCATTTAAATATATTATTGTGCTTAAATAGATATGTAATATATTTTAAATTAAAAAATGTAATAATTCATTAATTCGAAAAGTTTTTAACTCTTAGAAAAATAGAAATGTGTGTATATATATATATATTATAAAAAAAATAATACATAAAAAAAAATGTGACAAAATATTATAAGTAACAACTAGTTTTGACCGTAAGTTAGGTTACAAATTATTAATTGATTATGATTATTATTATTATTATTATTTATTTGTAACTTGATCATGATGTACGGTCAAAATTAGTTGTTATTTATATATATATTTTTTTTTTTTGAATACTCTGTTTACATTTTCTTTTTATATATTATTTCTTATAATATATATTAATTTTACTTATTTATATATATATATATTTAATTTTATTAATATTTTATTATAGTAAGCTACCTAGTAATTTTAATTTATAATGGCATTATTAAGTTTGAAAAAATGTTAAAATCGTAATTCAACAATCCTATATAGTAAGAATTTCCTAAACTTATTTTAAAACATTTTGAATACTAATGATATTAATGATTTTAGACTAAATATAAATAATATAAAACTACAAATGAATATATTATATAGTACTTACATATACTATTAAATGCATTGATTACCTAGGGCTTGAAAGGTGACCAGTCACATCCCCGTCTAAAATTTCCCCGTCCGACATTCCCTCGTCCCCGTTTCCCCAGTCCCCGTTTCACCGTCAGACATTTCCCCGTTCGATATACATTTCTCCGTCAGAAATTTACCCGTCCAAAATATTTCTTCGTCGGACATTTCCCAATCTATAATAATTTATTTTTTTATTTATTTTATTTTAATGTGTAGGTAGATACTTAGTGATACTTAGATAGGTGAGACTATAAATAAATAAATTATAAATTGTAAGCTCTTAAGGAATTGTTTTTTTTTTATTAAATGAAAATTGAATTAATTATACAAACAAAATTGTATGTAAATGTTATGTAATTATAATAATATTTACAAAAAAAATACAGAGGTTAAAAATTTACAACTTAGGATATTAATATTTCGTCAATTCGTTATGAATTTGGAGTCTACACACACATTTCGATTACATTAAAATAAATAAAACCATTAGGTATATACTAATAATTTTTTTCCTTTTGAACTTTTAACGTAAGACATTGTGAAATATATGTAAAAAATACGAACAAAATACGGAAAACGCACAACCGCACAAATAATAACCATGGCACGATGGTTGTCGAAAGACTGTTTTATATTGGTATGCAGTATCAACCATCAACGTGCTCACATATCGTTAAAGTTAAAGATAATACAATATTCGTACTCGCGCGTATACTATATACCTATTGATATCGTATCAATACGTATCAAATACTATATTTTATTATATATAATAATCTAATGACTAATAATATCTTGGACGAGGAAATAAGCGACGGGGAAGTGTCCTACACTCCTTGAAAATGGTATTAATTTAAAACATTTTGGGTTATTTGTTATTTAAATGTATATCTATTTGAACATAATATGTTTTAAAAATATAAAATTTTTATTTTGGTTATGATATTAGTTTTGTTTTTACAATAACATTTAACTATTGATTTGAGAGGTTGAATTCAATTTTTTATTTTCCTGTTAATATGATATTGTACCTAGCAAATTAAAATTGAATTTCCTACACGATAGCACATACACCCATAATTCAGGTCTGGGTTATTATTTTCCAAACTAATTTTATGAGCTTTTAATGACAATACTATTGATATAAATTGTTGTATTGATATTATTAGAATATGAAAAACCCAAGGTCATAATAGGTTATAAAAGGTTATCCAAAAACTAGTTCTGTGTCCTGTTGAAATGTTTGTGTTGGTGCATTTCATTTTTATACTATAATTTATTTATGAAACTACAGAAGCCACAAGAACTCTTAAATACTAATTATTCATAAAACAATAAAAGAACATAGTTACCTGATTACTTATTAATAAATATACCTGTATACATATATTTTTTTTTTGTGATGCTTATAATCAGATATTTACCATAGAAAAAACGACTGATTTTGAATATCTATACAATTTTATTTACTTTTTTATTTATTTTGGAAGTTTTATTATAGTACCTATAATATCTTAATTTTTAAGAAGAAATGTATCAATTATGGTTATTAAAAATACCTGTAAAGACGTGAACACTGATTACAATATCATATTATATTATGCATATTGCATATTATATAAAATGAAAGTATATGTTAGAAAACCTAACGTGAAATATCGATTCACTATCGCTTCGACAGTATTATTTAATATTTACAGCATGTCCCGCGAAATTTCCGGAAACTAAATTAGGATATCACTACAGCATCGTGTACCCTACGGTATTATTTATATCATCATTATTGTAGATACGGTATATATAGGTATTTCGCGTCGTTAGGGACATGTCAAATTCTCGCATTCAAACCCAATTTACCTAATTGCATCCTGTGTTGTTTTGTTTTTGTTTTACGAAAGCGTACATGTTGAATATTCCATGGATATATAGTTTTATTTTTTCCGTTATTTTCGAAAATATTTTATTTTTAAATTTTGATTGAAGTAAAAAATATATTGGTATTACAATGATGTATTTTTTTTTTTTAAATGTAAGCTTTGAGATATAATTGAGTTTATCAGTTATGTAACTGAAGATCTCATATATTGTAGGTAATCGTATTTAGTGCCATAAAAAAGTAATTATTTTTCGTTTCACAGTTTTAAATTATTTTCTTATGCCTAAAAGAAAACTAGTAGACAATTTAACGGAAAGAAAAACTTTTTTGACAAAATATATTTTTATTACATAATTATAATTAGAAAAATAATTCTTAAAACTTACACGAAATATTAATCATAAAATAACATTGAAGTATCAATATATTACTATACTATACTACTATATAGATGATTATACTATTTTTATTTAATTTAATTGTAATTATAATAATGCAATTTTGAAATGTTTGAAAAAAATATTCACACTAAAGTATTTTTAATTTGTAGTAAAAAAGTTAATGTTATTAATTTATCTAGTTAATATTTTTAACCTTTGAAATATCTCCATATAAATATGCCACTAGTTTAGATGCATACCGAATCGATATCGTTCAGACCACCAAAACACGAACAGAATATTCGTATTAAAAAGTTTAAAACTATTAATTAAAACGTGAATAGATTCATATCGCTGTAAAAAATAATGATATTTAAATATTGGAATCCCTAAAAGACTAAAGAGAAATTTTCAACGCCCAAAATATCCATAAAGTGCATAGTCATTATTTCTATCGTTCGGACCATTTTGATGAAACTTAAATTTGAGTTATACGAAGTTTCCCTTTTGATTATTAAGTTCTGCTTTTAAAATAAATAATAATAAATTATACGCTTAAACGAATTTTAGATATTTTTGAGCCCATGAATGTTTCATTTGCTTTGGATGGTATAAAAATTATTTTATATAATATGGTCATTAAAAGTTTGAACTTTCGTCTAAAACAAATTAACGTGATATACACTCAGAAAAAAACCATAGTAGTATACTAATATATTTAGCTATTGATTATACTGTAAAAATAATAACATCTAATGTATAATAACCAAAAAGAAATAATTTGTTGTTGTTTTTATTATTATTGTTGTGGCTTTTTTTTAATTATATTTATTTTTCTTGACAAACTAATATTTATAAGAGACCAACAATTGCCTTAATGGAACCAATTCAAAAATGTTTCCTCATTTTATTATCAAGTTATTCCCCTTACAATTAAATTTCTGTAAGAAGTTATTGTAACGCGTTAGTCTTTGCATTATAAACTTGTTTGATGTTATATCTTTTCATTTTTATTTGTGTTTTTCCTTCTTATTTTGGGTCATAAAAATTGTTATGTGTACTTTGGTGTAATAATTGAAAAAGCTTTTTTACTCGACCTCTGGTTATGTCATCTTTGTCTCATCTTTTAAATATAATTTAGCAGGGTAAATTGCTTATGAGATACCAGTTGACATTTCATGAATACCTCATCCGTTTTATTATTTTATTGTGAGAGATATTTTATAAAATCGTTTAAAAATACATAATGCTCAGGTTTTTGATACATATTGACCATAAATTCGGATTTTGTAATGAACGATTTCTAAAAAATTCACTAATCGTTAAATATTTTAGTAATTTATTTTATAATTCTATTCTTATCGATTCTTATCTTATTATTATGTATATATATATATATAGAATTATTTATTATTGTCAACTATTATCATCAAAATGATTAAACTGCAGGGAAAGGGAATAATCTTCAGTCAGATTTTCCAATTCCCCAATTTTTTTTTTTTTTTTTGTTTAACATCAATATTTTTTAACATCTATCTGAACATATCTATCATCAGTTAAATTTTCAGTGGGTGGCATATCCTTTCCCAGACTTATAGTGTATTACTGTGTATAACTAATGTAATATGTTTAATTACACTTTTATTTGTATTTTTAAGTCAATTTCAAATTGCATTTAAATATATTGAAAATAATGGTCCAGCGTTTTAACATATCAGGAAGCGAGGTTGAAATATGATACTATATAACTCAAGTTCTCTGTACTATTATAGTTGAAATTGTATACAGCACTCTGCGCGCTTCCAAGTATGTCTTGTTTTGGATAACAATGAAAACTCCGAACAAAGTTTACTCAATGTATACATAGTAAGTGATAGTCAATTTTCTACCAAACTCATAATTGTTTATAAGTTGAATATTAATTGGACGATGAAAATTAGTAACAAGCCCTAAAACCTTCGTAGGAATATTAAGTATATTTTATAATATATTTATAATAATATTTTTTATTAAATTAATATTCAATTTTAAATGTCGTCAAAATTTATCATAAAAATAAGTACCTACAAAAATTATTTTATAATTAGTAATTAAACTAGGTATAATATTGGTAAAACATTAGGATGTATATATTATTTACTAGCTGAATTACCCGTCATTATCGGATTAATGTTAAAAATAAAATAAAATAATTTATTATATCAATTATTTATTATTATATTATTATTTATTTATTTATAATAAATCCAATTCCCCGTTTACATTAATCCCCATTAATTCCAGATTAAATTTTCAAAAATACCGAACATTTCTATTAGACATAAATTTTAATAAATTATAATATCGCATATAAACTTATAACAGCTACAACTACATTTTTGAATGATTTTCTTATAGAATTATAAAAATAAAATATTTGCCGTATACAGGTTGTGCATATCTTTTATCCCCCCACCCATAAGTTTATTCTTTACATGAAGGAAAACTACATAGGAAATAGAAAAATTGCTTCTTTAAATTACTAACTAAATTACATTTTTATCAGTGAAATTCGTTTTACCAGAAATTCGAAAACCATAAAATACATAATGTAAAACCAATAGGTATATTTCCACTTCGTTTAGAAACTATAATTATTTTAGATTGACTCTCCTCGAAAAATATTGTAAAAGTATGTAGGCAATAGGTACTTAACATTTTTAATTAACAATTAAATATAATATTTTTATCATTGTGTTTGAATATTGAATTTAAATAGAAATTAAAAATAGACTGACACACATTAATTTTCAAAGTTATAAAAATGTACAAAAGACATACGAAACAGGTTCTTGAAAATACGGGATAAACGTGACATGAAACCGGAACGCTTAATTCAAATACAGGACAAACTCGTATAATACGGGATGTATGAGATCCCTAATTAAGAGGACGTCACACACCGGTTTTTCAAGGGGTTTTATATAGGTAATTTTTACGAAATGTTGAGAAAATGTAAAATTCAACAATTTAAAAATATTTAAATTTATATTAAAAGTAGTTAAAAAATATTTCCGTTTTAGTTCCGTCTTTTATTGTTAGGTATAATCGTGATATTTGTTAAAAAAAACCACCTCCGTACTTCATGTTTTATGGCTTTCAAATTGATCCTAAATCATTAATATTGGCTCTAAAATATAAAAGAAGAGAAATTTGTCTAACTTTTTACAGAGTTTTTTTTTGTAAGTATTTTAAATCTCTAATAGTTGATCCTTGAAAATGTCAAAATTTTACAATTTCAAATTGCTTATGAAAAATACAATTTTAACATTAAACAAAAATTGCTCTATCAAAATGTAGTAAATATTATCACATATTTATCAATGTAAAAATTATTTATCTGTGATTATTCTAGTTGATATAATACTTGAAGTACAAAACTATGTTTTTACGAACTATTTTTGGTGGTGTGGCATCTTATTGAAGGTAGAAATTTGTAAAAATATTTTTTTACCAATCGTCTATTGCTATTAAGGAATATTTTCTGAAAATTTCAGTTTTCTAGGAACAGTATTATTAGGTAAGCATTGAATAAAAATTGAAACCAGCTTCCTCAGTTCAGTCCCTCAAAGTTCGAATTTACAAAATTAACCCTGCTGATGTATTTTTTTTTTTTTTTTTTTGAGAAATAATATATGAAATTTTAATATATCCAAAGATAATATCCAAAGACTTTTTCAGAGCGGCCGAATATAGTTAGAGATATGGCCAAACGAAAACTAAGTTTGGCAGGCCCTGCTTGTCGCAAAAAGGGTACTTTAGTTAAACGGGTGATTGAAGAAGACCCTATGGGAAAAATACCGTTAGGTAGACCTAAGCTAAGATGGGAAGATAGTGTGAAGAAAGAAGTTGAAAATATAGAGCCTGATACCAAATGGAGGGAAGCAGCAGAGGACAGGGATAGGTGGCAAAGTTTATCGTTAGCAGTATGGTCTTAAAGGCCGAAACTAAGAAAGAAGAAGAAGAAGAAATATATGAAATAAAATAAAAATAAAAAGCCGCATGTACTCAAAAATTCGAATCAGATCGATTTTAATTTAATTTTAATCGATAATCGATAAAAATCGTCACTATAGGTAACAATATATATACTAAATCTCGACAAGAGAACACATCTAAATATTTAATTAAAAAAAAAAAGCTCGGTAAATTGGATGAGTGTCCATCGAGTTTATTAACGGACAGATGGATATAAATACATTCAATATATATATTAAATATATAAATATATATATTATATTATATATATATATTATGAGATGAGGGAGTATTGATAATCATTAAACATTACGATATTTTGTGCTGTACTTTTAGTTTTTATAAAGTAAATAAAAAAAAATTCACAAGTTTCCATCTATTACATCAAACTTCAAATTAATAACTATCCCAAATAATAATATAGGAATCAAAACATTTCTACAAAAAATGTTTTTTTAATTTTATTTAAAGTTTTAGGGATATTTTGCAGCATACTAACGTCTAATTAATATTTAAAATGTAATATTTTTAAAATATTTAATATTTATGACATTTTAAAAAAATGTCAATGTTTATTTTCTGTATAATTTTACATTTTGGAATCCTTTAAATTTTGTTTTATGCATTTACCTTATTTTTAAAAAGTATTATTAAGTCCTTGGATAACCGCAATAATAGAGGGAAAAATTGAAGGCAAACCGGGAAGAAGAAGGCCTAGAGCACCTTTCTTGAAGAAAGTGATAGAAGATACAAGAATAGGAACATACAGGGAGCTAAAACGATATATAGGCAACAGGGAAAAATAGAGAGAGATATCAATTTAACCAATCTTATATATATAATAATAAATATTATAATAAAATCATTTTTTAAATACCCATAATTGATAAAATGTTTAAAAATATTTAATGGAAGTAATATTTTTAGTAACAAAATTAAATTTAAAACTCAATTATTTCCACTACTTAAACCTATATAAAAAAATTAAATTTAAAAACCATGAAATTCCTTTTCATTGAACAAGCTAAAAAATACTTCAAACAAAATGTAATTGCAATTATTTTAAAATTAGTTCTATTTAAAATGGCTTTTGAAATATAATAATAATTCATTACTACTTAGATTAAATTAAACTCTTCAGTGCCTAACAATATACAAAATAGAAGGTTTACATCAAGTTAATTTGCTTTTTTTCATGCATTTTAGTTAAACGAATATTTATTATTTTAGCAATGAAAATTAGTAACGCACGTTTCATGTTATTGTTATAATATAATTTTTGTATAAAGAATCATTAAACAATTTTAGTATATGTTGAATACAAAATAATATAACAAAAGTTATTGATTTATTTAAAATAACAATGCAACTTCTTAGTTTGATTTACAATCAATCATATAAACAAAGGTAGGTTTTCTACAAGGATTTTTTTCTTTATAAAAATGACTACCATAGAATCTCAAATAAAAGTCTATTGACTTTTTACTTGGTAATGATGTTAGTAAAGCATAGAATTATTAATTGTTCTTTTTTAAATTAACCTAATAGAACTTATCGAAGATAAATTAACGTGAATTGATTACATAACTTGATGTTATATGAATTTCTGTACATGTCATTTTAAACAAAATATGACTATGGAAAGGATAAATTTTATTGAAATAAAATTACTATGGGTCATGCAGGACATATGCGTGAACTTAAAAAAAATAACTTCTTATCCAATTTCAGTTCTTAAAATCCAAAATTACTTTTTTTGGGGCTTAAAAATCTCGAATACGAAAATATTTATAAATAGGTAGCCTAAAATTACAAATATTTTTTAAAAATGGTAAATATAAATTTAGTATTAAATTATATATTCAGTGAAGGTTTCTAAAATAATAAAATTGAAATAAGATTTTAAAATCATAAAATCATTATTTTCGATATTATGAAGAAATAAAAAAATCTTGATTTTATGAAATCGTATTTTCGCCCCTTTTTGGTTGTTTTTAATTATGCATTAAATAAACTATTGAGAAAATTTAATTTTCTAAAGTACCAACTAGAGACAAGCACTTAGCCACGGAAGGGACTGGAAGGGCTGGGCCATCTTAGTATAATCAGTAGCCACGAGTTGTCCCCTTTAATTTTTTAAGAGGATGGACGATACACACCCATTTTAGCAGTATTAAAATACATGCAAGCTCTATAACTATAACTTTTCTCTTAGTAATCGCAGAGTCAAAATGTATAGAAAATATGAAAAATGAGAATACTGTCTATGTCGTGGAGTAGAGTTTTTTTAGGTAAACATTTTTATTTTCTTTAAAATTTTAAACTTTCACGGATTTTAGACTTTCAAAAAAATATATTGAATGAACCTCCACGTTCAGCACATTAAATATTCTCATTTTTCATATTTTGTAGAGAAAAGTTGTAGTTCTAAAGTGTGAACGTGATTTATAACAAATATCGTGATACAACAATACAAAATGGTACTGATACATGACTATTTTTAAATTACTTTTATTAAATAACTAAATATTTATAAATTATTAAATTTTCATTTTTCTTAAAATTTCATAAAAATTACCTAAACAAAACTCTTTAAAAATCTTCTGAAAAGCGTCTTCTTAAGCCTTTTACATTATCTATAGAAGTTATGTATATTATGTACCTAATCTACACTTGCTTATATTGAAAATAAACATTACAAATATAATACCTATATAACTTCTTAGTAATTATAGTAATAATAAGTTAAATTAGTCGATAGTAATTATACTTATTACCAATATGTGATATTTTTGATTCTGAGTGGTATGAGGGAGCTAGCTGTTTTACAGTAATGTTTATTTATTATTATTTTAATGTTTTCATACATACCGGCTTGTACAGGATTTCGTGTCAGATTCAGAGAGAATTCTAACTAGTCCTTTAATAGGTACATATAACAACATACTACATATTATATACCTAGACAGCAATCCATGTTTTTTTCATCATAATGTAACATAAATATAGGAATGATCAGACATTTTAGTGTATATGCTAGAAAATGTATCATCAAAATCTATAATTAATTTTTAAAAAAAACTGTAGAGGATTTTTGAAGGTTGTCGATGGGAGAAATATGAGAAAACATATATACTTTTTTTTTGATAAAAGCACAAGAAAAGTATTTTAAAAACAAAATTAATATAAATTTAAGCATTTATTTAGAAGGTATTCATTACATACAAATCGAGAATATGTTTTAGGTTCAGAAATAGCACTACACCCTATGCACACTTATGATACAAAGATTATACATAAACGTATAAGGAATAACTAAAACAGGAAGGCAATAAAACAAAGAATCTCCTCGTACTTCCCAAAAGTAGAAGCTTAAAAGTTTTTAATTTTCCCTAAGTATTTATTTTAGTATTATAATGTATGTATATTACAAATTTTTCATAAATATTTTACATATTTTTTTTATTTGAAAATTTTTTTTCTAAATTTAATATAATACCAGTATCCTACAAAGTATCTCGAGTGAACTGCTGCCATCCCCTACAGAACAATTTTTACTTTTTTTTTGCTGAAAAGGGCCAATATAAATTTAGCCCCCTCGTAGAATAAATCCTGCCTGCAACTAAATGCAATTTTCTATTGAAAATAAGTTAAACATGTAAAGATTGGAGCACTCTGTCTGGTCGAAAATGTGTACACAGAAAAATGAAAGATAACATCATTGTAAAACCACTATATCTCTTGATACGCTCAGAATCTAAAATTTGTTTTTATGGATTGTGATTAGGATTTCAGTTAAAAATGTTGTAGTGTTGGATTTTAATTTCTACAAAATAATGATCAGTCTCTGATTTCCCGACTTTCCATTTTACCGAAATTTTATATGCGTGACCGAAAGAAATATCTACACCTATACTGTATTTAATGGAGTGTGCAAATCGGGATATGAAAAATATATATATTTTAAAACATTAAAGGGTGGAATAGAATTTGAGTTGCTTTTGATTTTGGAATTACTTCATATAAATACAATTGTATATTCCGAATCCGGTTCCAATTCAGGTCTAATACTCTCTTTCTTTTAGTTGGGGAGTGTGGGGTGAACTTTTATATTTGTATTCTTTAACAATGTAGAAAAGTTACATATTTTTTTTTTATTATTAAAGTATATAAACATACAACAATTTTAATAATCTAAAATTACAATATAATTAAATATTTTAAGAAAATTAAAAATCTGTTTAAAAAAAATATGGAAAAATGGAACACGCTTCGTTCCCAGACCTTTGGTAGATCGATAAAAAAATTATAAAATCCCATGTTAAAATTATATATTATAATTTCATATTTTTGAATACTATCTTTGGTAAATTAATTAAATTTTATTAGAATATAATTCTATGTAAAAACCACACAATAAAAATGAGTTACAAAAAATAATTAATTTTTAAAGAGATTACTAACAAAATAAATCTGTATTGAATTTTATGTGTATTTTTATTTTTTTTTTATTTCGGAAAAAGCTTCAGCAACAAGGGTCATTGCTGTATATGGTATATTAACATTACAATTTTTTTTTTAAATATATATATATATATATATGGTAAATAATGGATTAAATAATTTATTGATAAATGTTATATATGAATACAATGTTGTTGTGTTAGTGGTTCCTATATCTGTTTGTCGAGTTTTGACGTCTCGAGGAACATATTATGTGAAGGTTTTGGATGGCGTCGAGGTCTGGGCCGAAAATTTCGTGGAGGTTCGTCAATAGATGGTGTTCTTCCCGGAGTTTCCGAAACTTTAGGCACTCTGTCAATACATGTTTGACTGTCAGAGCGACGCCGCGTGTACGACAGTTTGGGGATTCTCCGTTTTCCATTAGGTAGCCATGGGTTAGTCGAGTGTGTCCGATTCCAATTCGGTTAACAATGGTTTCTTTGAAAAATTATTTTTCGAAGGATTGCCATTGTAGTATGTTTTGTTTCATTTCACATAATTTGTTCATTTGATTTCTCCAGTGTTCTTGCCAAATATTATAGGAGACGATTTTTATAGTTTCCTTTTGGTCAGTGAAAGTAGTCGAATTTAGTTTTGGGGTCCTATTGACATTGCTACTTTTCTAGCACGTTTGTCGGCTTCTTCGTTTACATGTATTCCGCAGTGTCCAGCTGATATCCAAATAGATATTATATTTTTGTTGGAGGTTTCTAATTTGTGCAGTTCATTAGTTAATTTTGTGGAAATATCATTAAGGCTGAAAGTATTTTTAATGCTGTGTATGGTGATTTTATATATTGTATAAAATCTGAAAACTTACAAAAAACAAAATGTATTTGATGAAATAAACATTATAACGTAAATATATAATTAAAAAAAATAAAGTCATTATGCAGATTGCGGTTTAGGCTGTGTAACAGTTAACCCCGTAACACAAAACCCAAATCAGTAATTTTAAATCACTTCAACCGTAAAACAGCGACCATGTCACACACAAAAATAATTTGGATAAAATATTATATTTTATTTTACATATTGTAGACTGTAACATGTTAAGAAGACATTTAAAATTATTTTATTGGAGTTCAAAGACATATATTATAAAAACTATCAAATTGTTATTATATATATATATATATATATTTAAATATACGTTTTTATATATAATTATAGTTATTATAATATATGCTATAGTTGAAATATATTATTTATTTATATCAATAATTAATTGTACATAATAGAAGCCTATAATTTAGTGAAATTTATATTATCATTTAAATTAGATCCGTCGTAAAACTTCGCCCCACGCACCTTTACATATAATTATAGTATTAAGAACTAATAAAGAATGAAATGTATAAATAATTGTATTAGCAGCTGTTTAAGTTCAATATAAATTCCATATGTTATAATTTTATTGTCTATTTAAGCAAAGTTTTTATCAACGTTTTAATTTACATTTGTAATCTATAATCATAATAATCATCAATGAAAAAACAAATAGTAAAGCATATTTTTAAGTTAAGTATGTTTGTGAACAGTTTTAGATTTCGAAATTAAATTTTATTTATTTTAATTTTCACCAAAACGAAATATTTGATGAAATGTTTAAAGAAAAATTATAATTCATAAAATGTTAGTATTCTAAATATGATAGGGTATCCCGGTGTACCTATATATGTAAATTTAAAATAACAAGAGTAAAAATGGGTACATCAAACCCAAATTGGAATATATATCGTATTCAGTAGAAATAGACAACATTGAGTTTCATCAAATCCGTATACCGTGAAATGTTAATATTCTATTTTAAGTAGAGCTCACTACTATTCTTAATTAGGGCAGTATCACTGGTCTATTGAGGATAAATGTAGTCTGAAAGCGTTATTTTACCCCACGATAAATACAGGGTGTACCATGGTGTTCTGATGGATGCTATAATTTTTGTTCCATACCGTAATTCTTTAATTAAAAAAAAAAAAAAAATAGTTATTAATACATTCTCACTGTATAATTTTAATATTTTTAATTGAATTTGAATTTTAATATTAGGGGTTAAAATATCAAACATAAATGTTATTATTTTGTTACTCTTATGAGAAATCAAAGTTTTTGGCACCTAAAACTAAAAGGCTATATTCTTCTTATCCTTACGAAAGGCTATGTTTCAATATGCACATCTATATCATGTGATAATTCTTTTTCTTTCTCTTAAAACTATACATCCATCTTCTTCGTGGTCTTCTAGGTATTTTCCTGTCCAATTCCTAAATCACTATATTGTGATCATCGCGTTCTTCCATCCACCCGTCAAATATTTCTTCCTCATTCAAGTTACATAAAAACCATTTTTTTTATACGGTTCTTTTAGTTGATAATTTTTATTATTTCCTACCTCTCCATTTCCATGTTGAATTGGACTCCTGAGAATTTTCTTTATTCTCTAGTTCTTTCTCTGTAGTTTTCATCTATGGTACCAGTACAGTTTTGTCGTACAAAATGTGTTTTATTTTTCAAAATTAGATTTCGAAATGTGGCTATTAATTTTTAATTAGAAAAAAAATTCAAAATCAACTAAGTATATTATTTCATATTATTTTGAGTTGATGTTAATATATTACAATTCAATATTTAACGTACGAGTATTTTAAATATAATACAAGAGTTTAAACTTTTAATACTTAAAATAGATCAAAATACATGGAAATTTTCCCCTGAGACACCCTATATTATGTTCACACACATACACACACACACACACACACACACATATATATGTATATATATATATATAAATATATACCTACGTGTAAATATATTATACATCTATCGTGTATGCATACACGTTTACACGCATCAACACACATCGCACGTATCAAATAATAGATAGTACATATAGCTTTACATATGAGCCATTACAGCGTGTATATAATTTATACCGATGCAAATCATCGAAGATATTAGTCCGGTGGAAATACACCGGACCAGAAATCATTCAGAGTGGCTGCGAGCCTGCGACATTTCAGGTCGATTACACCAACAGAGTCCAATTAATATTGCCAAAATGACGTTTTCCAAAGGCTTTGGAAATAATGACGGCTTTGCTGTCGGCAGAGGGGATTTTAACGGCTCTACACATGTGTATAGATACTTGACAGTGAAGCCGCCGCTACGATAACGGAATCGGTTTTGATACCAACCGTACGCCACGCACGAGTTTACTATATAGAAGAGGACTTCGACTAAAATGTATACCTTTAATTCACATTATTCAAATTATTTATTTATACCTTACATAACTATTTATGTATATATATATATATATATATATATATATACAGTTTAATAGCATAATTTTTTAAAGGGCTAAGACCTATACTCACGTTAGTTAAAATAAATTGTAAAAGTAAAACATTTCTCATTACCTATACTTAGTTGTACTCTATAAGGTGTAGAACACAGATACTTTACACGGCTACTTACCCAGGTATGCTATACACAGGTATTTTAGAGTGGAGGTATACATTTCAGAATTTTCCACACAATTTTGTTTTTCAAATATAATCTAGTCCCAGAAACTTGAAATAAAAATTTAAAAACACTATTACTTATATTAAATTTACAGTCGTTTTTCAGATTGCTTTTAATTTTAAACGATAATAAATGTATTGTCTTTACTACAAAGTAAACACTAATTATGGTTATTGTATTCTTAATATTTCTACGAAAAGGAGCAGAGCGAAACGATTATGTCAGTGAGTATCCAATACAAAATGCTTTGCAGTTCTATTTTGTAACTCAATACTAAGTTAACAAATTAATTATATAAGTGCTTATTATCGAAATTTCTAAAATGTATTGACTTTTGCTATCGACTATGTAATTTTATAAATGACTCTATCGATAGTTTACGCTTACAAAATGTATTCCATCTATGTCCATAAGAAACCGATAGCTAACGAAAATTTTCCGGTAGGTTATACAGTTTATCCAATCAGAGCGAGTGGAGTATGATCGCATATTTATCATTTTAGTTTTATCATCATGCATATTGTACCCAAACATATATATATCCCGATGACTTATTGTTCGTTGTTATTAACTTAAATTTAAAAACATATTGTTTAAATTAATTTGAATTCTTGTTAATGTCTTGTATATATAATGATAAGTATATAGTATATAGTATATAGTAATGATTGTATATATATATAAGTCTATTAGCGAAATCCGGTGGCTATGTTTACTTAATTTCGTTCTCTCACGGATATTGCAGACTGTAGTTTCAAAAATTTACCTTGATATTATGTTTATATTGTATATAAAATATTGGATTTTCTCTTGTCTTCACATATCACCCCTTTTATAGTTTGAATGAAAACACTGTGAAAAAACATCGTACAAATCTTGAAACTGATAGATATGTCTCTGATTATCATTTGTTTGTACCTAAATTATTTAGTTAATAGTATAATATACAACTATTATAGGTATATATATAATATATTGAAGAAATATTTTGTATAAAAATTAATATAATATTTGTTTGGGGTAGAACAGGTTGAGTAGTTTGGAATACACAGAGTTTTCTATAATAGATTTGTTTTGGGTGCTTATTTTAAGCAGTAATTTTTTTTATTTTCCCAGTAATTTTCTTAAGCATAAAGGACAAATATTATTTGTAACGAAAGTGATTATAAATGGGAAAATATCAAATTGAGTTGTCATGGCCACTGAAATAATATAAATGGTAACATCATAAAATAAAAACATTTTTTTTTTATAGGAATATACGTATTGCATAATATACACGACGTGTATTATACGTAACTTATCATCCCTATCCAATGAGCAAAGTACTGCCACCCTTTATTGAATGGTTTTTCATAATTGTTACGGAAATTCACTCAAAATTTTATACGATAAAAAATTTACATCAAATGGATATCCCAGATGATCTATTTTATTTTCAATATATAATTTTTTTTATTATGTAAATGTACCATTGCATTTTTTAAACTTTTTTATTATACCTAGGTATATAAATTTTGAATATTGAACCAATATTTATAATTTATATACGTAATATGCATTTAAATAGTTAATACTCGTACTGTTAGAAGAGTTGAATAACAGTTTTTATTTTTCGTTTAAATTTTAAATATTCATAAATAATTATCTAGGTACCTATACTAGTTCAATATTAAAATAATCAATACTTATAAATAACTAGCTATTTTCCAAGAAAAATTAATTCTATAAATCAGCTATTTTTATATTTTATAATGTTAAATACCATTTATGTTTTATCAGGTACTAATTTATTATTTCCAACGAATTTTTATATATGAATTAAAAATAAATGGAATTAATAAATCATGATATAGGATGTAGACACCACTGCAATATATTAATGTAATTCAAAATATTATTTTACTTTATAGAAATTTTTTAAAGAACATTTTTACTATGGGGTTTTTTGTCTTGGCATGATATTATAATAGATATCAAATCACGATAAGATAAAATTTAAAATAAAACTTTTATAACATAATATTTTTAGTTTCAACCTGATTTAATCAATTTAAAAATTATATAAATTTTATTGTATACCTACAAAATTAGCTGTGATGACCGATTTTGTTCAAATAATTCATTTTTTTATTATAAATCTAGATCTCGGATAAATCGTCTTAGTTTCTCTACTCTTTGGCAGTTAGTATAGATGTTGAAATTGGTCGTATAATATCCGATGTAATAAATTTAGAAGAAAAAACATTTCAGATATCGAATTATGCAAATAAATGTAATTTAAATGATATTGCTATTGTACGATCCGTAATGTATTGTTGTAGAACATAGTTTCATTATTTTCAAACTACGTATTTGATAAAAAAAAAAAAAAAGATTAATAATAGTAATCTATTCAGCATCTACAGATAGTACGTCTTTGAAATATGTACATTTTTCTTATTCTTTCTATATAGGTATTTTCTATGTTTTAAAATTTTAATTCAAAAAAAGATATTTTATTAAAATAAATGTATATATATTTATTGTAATTTATCTAAATATAAAACCGTATGAGTATAATATGTACTGTATAGAAAGAACTCTAATTTTTATAAAATATTGTTTAGTTTTAAAATTTTGGATGATCCTTGTAACTAAACTACAACAAATTATATTTTCGTTATCCCTATAACACATTCGAAAACTAGTCTATATTATCAAATAATAAGAATAATTTTTCATACATACGTATATGTAATTATGAAAGGAATGACTATAGACCAAAAATAATGTTATCTTCTTTGTATAAATAATATTTATGCAGATTTCGGTTTTAATTTTAGACTTTGAGTAGAGCCAGGAACCTTTTGATTTTAACCTGTTCTTTTTTTATATTAATTTATTTTTTTCTAGAAAGAAGTTTTTGGGTAGAAGACATTGAGTAGGAGTTTCGGTGTAAGGAGTTTATTTGATGGCCATTTTATTCTTGTCAGTACTTTATAGATGTAACTTTTGGATTTCCCTAGTAGTTATTTTATAGGTGTGTTTTTTGTAAACCATGCTACGTAATTGCGCTATGCGCGACGCGTTATATCATGATTGTGCAAAATATAATATATATTATATTTTATATAAATATAAAAATTCATCCTTTTTTTTTTTTCAGTCACCACGTTAAAATTAACGCGTGTGATTGGGTATTTACGCAACAGACCAAATTGATGATGGTTTCCGAGCAACATCTACGTGGTATCTGTCGACGTGATATCAACCGGTGTCATATCAATTATCATATTTTTGATTTTGTCATCCGATATCTAGTCTGTTATAACGTCACTTAATTTTTTTTATTAGTAAAAGTTTATTTATTTATTTTAAGTGACTAGTGAGTAAGTAATTAGTAAATATGGAATCGAATAGCTTTTCATCTGAAAAAAATGAAAGTTCAAATGCTTATGTTAGAGATCAACCTCTTTTTGTCAATTAATCGCCTAGTAATTAAGTCAGAATAACAACCTTCGTTTTCTTTTTCAAGAAAAATTTTATCAGTTTTATTGTTAAACATATAGTAAATAATAATAAAATTTCGTCATTTGCTTGTTTCAATAATGTAATCACTTGCAGGAAGTCTATTTTAACCCTTTCAGACTAAATTTTTTTGTGTTAAACATTTTTTTTTAGAATTAGTTTCTGACTAATTTCTTATAGGTTTAAACAAAATCTGACAAATATTAAAAAAGTAACAAAGGGGTTGTCTACACCATGGTGTACATTGGGTCTTCAAGGAACAATACTTGCGCCAGAAACCACGGGTTTTACATCATCGGTATCGCATTCGTATACGCATTTGTATACTATAGTACTCTTGAATGGTTATTTAACCTAACCGGAGATATTTTTTCGGAGATATTTCGACCGGTCACCGAATAGTTGTAT
This sequence comes from Pemphigus obesinymphae, assembly GCA_025469235.1. Lineage (NCBI taxonomy): Eukaryota > Metazoa > Arthropoda > Insecta > Hemiptera > Aphididae > Pemphigus > Pemphigus obesinymphae. The sequence goes on along the minus strand of JAIPRL010000038.1, from coordinate 125,783 downwards.
ATACTACATAGTTGGTGGTCGAAACTAGTTTTTTGCGCCATGTTGTATAATTTATACGGTGTATTTTTTTTTAGCACTCTCTTGAAACGGCAAGATGTTATAGATTAGTCCACTTTCACAACACAATAAAAATACTTTTACTCCCCATTTTATGGGTTTACTCTTCATGTGTTACTTAATTGATAATTTGCCCTTAAAAGGGTCCATTTGTTCATCAATGCAAATATTTCGCTCGATCTGCTATTACATTTTTTTCGTAAAACATCATATAAAGGTCTAACTTTTAGAAATTTACCCTTAATGCCATTTGGAATATCGTTATTATCGATCACGTGAAAATTAGACCGCAGGGAAAAAAAACGGTTTCTTGTCATATTTTCAGCAACGAGATTAATTTTAAAGTTTTCTCCCAGTACACGTGAACGCGTGGAAACCTTAATATACCCATTATTTTATAAATACCAATAAGAAACTTCATTTCAGATGACACCGAAGGTTTATATCGTAAAATGATATTTTGAACTGCAAACATAAATTAGTATAAAAATACATTTTTCGAAAAGTTCGAAATATTCTAATGGCCATTTATATGTTAGGTTATTAATAGATTTATCTAAGTCGTCGAAGTTCAGGTTGTTGAACCGAAGGGTTGGCTGTTGAAATGGCTTTTGGACTTTTAGTTAATAATCTATTACACTTATTAGTTACCGATAAAGATGAGGTTTCATCCTCTACTTCTAATACTACGTTTCATTTTCAAAATCGTCCTATAGTTGTTCACATTTTTTTTTGGGAAAATCTGTTTCTTCGTCATCACTTATGATACCAATTTCAGATACGTCACCATTGCCCAATAACTGTAATATATCTCCTTATTTTAGCATATTCATGCATATTAATTTTTAATATAATAAAACATGTTGAAATAAAATTAAAAATCGCTAACAGTGGAATAAAATAATAACAACGGCAATATCATAAGTAGGAGTGCGTATTACGAAATCGACAATCGTACAATTATGCAATCCACAGAGACCTGAAGTATACCATTATGTACTAATAATAATCAACGAACTACCAAAATAAAAATGAAAGTACTAAACAGCTGAATACGGTTTTATAGCGGTTTTATGGATACGAATTTTTTATGAAATAAAAAATATTTGTTTGACTAGTATTGCTATCACTTTGAATAAATATAAATTAAAATATGTAAATATGAAAATCGTAGATAAAATTAATTATTCGATGGAAAACTATCAAACACGCTATAAAATGTTATATATCTTTTCTCAATTATTAACAAAATTCTTGTATTTTTTCCACATAAAAAGTGTTTGTTTACTGTCGTAATTAGAACAGACGGCTGATTACAACAGTTTAAACAAAAGGTTCACCACCGTTACAAAAAGACAAATCACGCATAGTGCAATTACGCTTGCATGGTTTATAAAAAAACATGCCTTAAATGTAAAGAAAAATGTAAATAAAAACCTTTTATAAGGAAAATATTATTAAAATAACAAATAAAGTTATCATTGTTTTTATAAAAGTTTATAACTATAATAATATATATTATGATTCAGTCATAAAACCAAAATTATTATTATTATTTATTCATTTTTAGACAGTTTTATATAATATTATACCGAGCTTCACTCAAAATCGTTGTATAAAAGCAACGATTTATCATTTCATTCAAATTTAATATATCCACTACCAGTATCCTAACATGAATGATGTGCTTCCCACTCACTACTGTCCGTTTTCTTTTAATAATAATTGAAAGACAAATGACTATATTTATGTTGTAATTTGTATATGACACATTGATTCCCGTAACACTTATGTTATACTTACACTCGAAAAATACTGTATTTTAGGCTCTTGGAAACAGTATTTGAATACATATTTTCCCATTATCAAATATGTTTTTTTTTTTAAATACATATATATTTCAATACTAATACGTTTTATAAAAATGTAAAAAAAAAGGTAAAAATGCTACTTACAAATTATGTTTAAAAAGAAACTAAAATTAAAATGTAGGTATAATGATTATAATTTATATAGTATAATATTTTCATTTCCTCATTTCCTATCTGAGTAATAAAATCGAGACTGTTAGTAGGTATTTGAAACATAATATCATATATTTTTAATATTTTTAAAAAGCTAAAAATCTGATATAAATCTGTTTAGCAATTAATCGCAAAAAGCATTTGAATGATTTTAGAATATTCTAAATGTTTTTCGCACCAAGATAAAATTCCAGATACCTATATAATTTAATTAACAATAATCTATTATTTTTAAGAAAAACCAATCCAGATGGACGAGAAACCCATGTAATAGCCTATATTTTTTTTTTATGTATTTGGAAACACATTCTATACGACTATTCTTATTATTAATTACGTAGGTTTTAGTGTTTTATCCGATAAATGATGGAATGCTATTTATTAACCGACGACATCAATATAATGTCATATACTTTTGAAATGACATAACTTTACGACTATACAATATACATATATATATATATACATTAAATACAAATACGAAACTATATAGTTTTCGTGCGCAAACCCTACTCCGTTTACTCAAGCATCCTCGTGCGGATGCAATTAACGTAATGGCATCGAAAGTGTACGAAATACCTATATAATACTAAACCTATATTTTTCGTTATTTTTGGATTCTTTGAAGAACCAATTACCGACTTCAGGGTATCGTTCGATAACATTGCGAACATTTTACACTTGTAATATTATAATATACTAGTATAAATTGTATTCGTATATAAAATATATTATAGATAGTTTTATTTGGACAAGCCGAAACCACTCACGAAACAAACTATATTTTAGACACTTGACGGTTTATGCGTGTACAGATGTGAAAAATACCGTCATCATAAAGAAAACTAGAGTACATTTTCTGAATTTGTATTCGAATAAACTGAGAAAATTAATTTGAATTCGTATTCAAATGCCAACCAAAAATGCAGTGACGGCAAATACGGCCCGTCTGGGACACTTTGAGATTCCACCACCCCATTAAAAATCAGTAACACAATAAAATAGTTTTACGACAATTGTATTATAATTTAATATTGTGTGTTATATCTTTACAAAGATAGATAATATTAATAATATTAATAATGATACTGGCGAAAATATCGTTAACGATTTAATATATAATAATTCTTCTGTGTGTCTGTTGGTGATCCTGTAAATTCTGAACTACTTGACCGATTGAGGTCATATTTCTACAATGCATTTGTATTGTCGAGATTATAATTCATAGTTCTTCTAAGACTCGCTATGTAACGTAATAGTCAAGCTATTCACAAATTTCATATTTATGAACACAAATGGATTTGGTATTTGTTTTCGTCCGATAGATGGCATTACATTTTTACGATACATTGAATTTTGACATATGAAATCATTTTAGTATTTTTGCGTTAATTAATTCACTATTTTCATTATTTATCGTTTAAAAAAAGGAATTGAATATAAATTATTAAAATAAGTTATATTATATTTAAAATAAAAGGTAAGTTATTTAAATACATCTTGAATAATGTACACTGTTGTGATGTGCCTATTAAAATATATACAATGATTCTATATATGACGTCATTTTAATCAAACCTCAAAAATTTTTGTTGCTATTTACAATATTTTTTAAAACAGTAATTTCTTATACTTTATTAAGTTCATTATCAAATAACGCCAGGAACTTAATTATAAATTATTTAAAATGTAATTATTACAAGAAAAATAATAAAAATAAAATACAAATGATCGGTGTAAATATCATTGTTAAAAAAAAGTATCGGTTGATTTATTCTATGGTATGGAACAAGCGGAAAATGGAAAACCACTAACCACGGTCATGCAGGTCACAGTATCGTGTACGTACCTATATTATAACAAAACACAATTGACATTTCTTCATCAATTATTACATTTGAATGAGCCAATGAAAAACACAACGAATTGTAACTTGTAAAATCACCTTTTTACTATTGGTATAATATACTGGTATATTATACTGTAGGTACCTTTGTAATAGTTAATTTTAGAACAATTTTCCGTGAACTGAGTTATGATAAAATCGATAAAAAAAAAAGGTCGTATAGTATTTATATTAATATTCTGTGATACACCATAAATAATTTTTCATGTATTCAGTCAAAAATTTTGGGGGTCTAAAAATATATTTAACTTAAAATATATATTTTTTTTAGAGGGGCGGGGGTAGCTCTTCTAGACAACATCTATTTCTGTTTATGAATATACTATAGTAAAGGAAGATGGATAAATGGTAGCCAGTGGTAATACCTGTAAATGTATTATCTCTATAAATATTATAACATAAAATAATACAATTAGGTATTTATATTGATAAATACTGTTATCAAAAACTAATACCAGATGTTTCAAAGTGATATATAAAGATTCCCATCCCCCTCCAAAAAAAAATATTATTAATATTTTTCTTATTGATGATGTAACATTTTTAAAAATTTTAAATCATTTCAAGGTATGAACTTTTAATTTTCTTTTAAATATCTTATTTAAGTAACATCTAAAACATGCAAATATTAAGTATAACTTATGTTTTTATAAGAGTATTAAATGTTATACTTAGTTTTAAATTGTCTTAATAAAAAAATTTATTCAAATAGGGTAATACTGGCTAAAACAGATAGGATAATAGTGGCCAATATTGACTACCTAATACAAAAGTAATTTATAATACTGTTGTTTTTAAGTTCCATATCAAATCAACATAATTTTGAATTGTATAACTTAATACATAATATATTTTAAATTGTAATGAATATTATTAAAATAACAAAACTGAACACCATTCCATAAGTTTATTTTTCTACATAATAATAATTATTTAAGTATTCTACTGTTTTTAATTTTTGTCATTAAATGGATTTATAACTTAAGAAACAGTATAAAATGAAAATTTTATTATAACAACACTGGTGAACCTACTTATAATAATATATATATATACATTGCTAACAATTGTTGATTAATTATATATTTAAATTAAACTAAAACATTTATAATGGCTCATTTTTATTTTTATTTCATAAATAATGAGTTAAAATTGTTTTCCTCCCCTCCTTTACGTATCTGATTTCGAAAAATTAACATCATTAACGAAATATACAATATACATTATACATACTCTTAAAATGTCTACTTTCTAGATTGAAACATTTGGCCCGGATGTCATATGTCAGACTGAATTTTGATTTTAACATATTACATAGATAATGAACTTTGATTCTACTTTAAGTGACTTGAAAATGTATTTCTACTGAAATATTTATTTTTACAAATTAAAATATTTTATTCAATATAATATTTAAAGAAGCAAATTAAATTTACTAAATATAAATTTCACAATACTGCTAGACATCAACACTTCAAAAGTTATTGTAAATTTGGGTATTATATTATATTGCAGTATTAAATTAAAAAACCTTTAGAATTAGAAATGTCTAAAATATTTGAGGAGCCAACATAGAACCACTGACTTTTCTTAGAGGATTCCGGTAACCTTTGCCCCCCCCCCCGCCACTGGCTACACATGTTTAACTGTAAGTATTTATTATTTTAATACAATTACTGAATATAAGTGTTCGTCAGTTCTTATTTTAGTACGGAACAAAGTGTGCAGTACGAAATAAAAATGTTCAGTACAAATTAAAAAAGTGTGTAATAATAAATTATTGATAAATTCCTTTATTATAACGTATTACTATTAAACATAAAATATTTACTATATTTTTTAATCTATCAATTTACCGGTAAAATGTAGGTATATATTTATTAGGGACAATTATTAGTCTATTATATAATATGATTATGTGATCAAAATGATTACATAAGATAAATAATAATAAGTTAAAAAGTAAATGAATAAAAAGAAGTAAGGAAAATAATAACAATTAATACAATATGAATTTTTACACTATATAGATATTGAATTATTATTTTAGTATACAACAACCTCTATAAAAAATTAACGATCATAAGATGAACTAAATTTGTACGTGGGCGATTTTCAATAAATATATTGTTAATCGAGTTACAAGATTTTTAAAAATAAAAAATTCTGGGAAATTATAAGTCTTATAAATTGAGTTTTAATAATTTTATCGAAAATCGCCCACGTAAAAATTTAGATTATTTTACGATGTTTTTTTTCGATTTGTTTTGAGGTCATCAAAGTTATAATCAATCATTTTCTCAGAAACGTGCATTTCCCAAAATACGTTAATACGTTTTACCTAATTCTTAATAGTTATTTATTATTACTTCACAACAGAAATTTGTTACTGGTATAGGACTATTTTTTAACTCTTTCAGACCCAGAATTAATTTTTTATGGTCAAAATTTTTTGTTTTGCTAATTCATAATCAGTGAATCATAAATAAACCAAAATCATTTTCAAAATTCATTTTCAGCCATTTTACAATGAGTTATTAATTTGTCCCTCGTTTATGGAGTCAATAATACAAATATAAAATTAATATTTTTAATTAACATTTTATTTAAATCATGTTTAGTGTTTCAATCATATATAAAATAATTTAACAATTAAAAAAATAAAATTAATACCTATAGAAAATGATTGTCATCTAAATTTCATCTACTGATAATAATATTATTATTTAATACGATTGTTATATTTTGACGTCGTAATGTCTCTCATGGAGGACATGCATAACAGTCGTTATATTATCACTCGTATTCATATAAGGGAAGTTTTGACCATTCGTACTAGTTGGTTATAATATTGTAATGGCAAAAAATAATAAAATAGATTTTTAAAACACATTCTTCACCAAACAAAATAATTATACACACGATGTTCGACTATATTGAGGTTGCGGGGTGGAAACCGGTCGTTGGCTGCGTGATGGGATACACTTTTAACGTGCTCCGTGTATACGTGGTTGGTGATTCAAATTAGTTTCTTATTCCATGCTTTATAATTTATACGGTGTATTTTTCCTCGAAGAGGGATTAAAATACATCTGTACATGAGTAAACAGCGCATCGTACATGCATTTTTCAAGTGTGCGCAACGGACAGCGCTGCGGTAGCGTTGAGATAGTGGCCGAGACCACTGTATAATATAATCTATCTATATATAAATCTAAAAAACGCTCCAATCGCGAATTGAAAGTCAGATTTTATTTTATTTTTTCTTTGTTGTAAAACAAAAACTGGACCGTGTTCGCGTGTATATGAATAGACGGGTAAATCGGGTTTCCCGAAAAAGTCCCATCCCCATGTCTTCCGTTATCCTTTCCGGACACACCGAGTACCGTTCACGGCCTCCTCCAGCGCATGTCGCGCGCTTGGGAAGTCGTGTCCTACGGTCGATCCGATTCGCAGTCACCGTCACGGGTCGCGCGGCCGTACAACGCGGGGAAAACACGCGCATTCCAAGGAAACCGTGTACACGTGCTGTATACTGTGCACAATAGCCATTTGATTGAACTGTATATAGGGTGAATTTTAATCATTAATAACAATGGATACGTTCGGTCGACGCGATACGACAGGGACGGTGACGACGGCCGGGGGACGTTTTAGGCACCTGAATGGATATTTGCGCTTTTCATTTTGGTCGATTTCCCCACGGAAAACGGAAGCAACGTATCCGCGTTATTACTATACGTGTGAAACATACACACACACACACACACACACAAAATATACATATACACACGGACACTTAAACACACAAACATTACTATTGCCGTAGAACCGACATGGTTTATATTATACGCCGTTGTCGTCGTCGTGGCTTCGGTACAATTATGTAAATTACTCCGATATGAGGTTTTCTGCGCGTGTTTGTGTGGTGTTTCCGAACGAATGACAAAGAAAAACGTGTATATATATATATATATATACGTACTACACCTCCGAGGCAATGGAGGTCAGAGTCGGTTGTTTGAACGGGGAAAACGCGTTACGCGCGTAAAACCGCAATAACGCGTTTTTAGCCGCGCCCTTGACGAGATCGTCGTTCGTATATATATACACATACATACCTTTACCCCTTACGACAATATCGTGCGCGATTTTCAGTTAAAAGTTGGTACGTCGCTATATTACATCGTTTTTACGATAAACTGTCCGGTTTTTATTTTAGAAAACACTTACTGGCCCGCTAAAAGTGCTTCGAAAGACATTTCAAGAAGCCAAGACATTATATTATATTATATTATCGACGGTATTCGCTAAAAATTATCAAAACATACATAATATATATATATATATCATACACAAGAGTGCCGCGCGTATAGATCTCCCTATCTTCGGAAGTCCAAGAAATTGTATTGAAAAAATTATCTAAAATTTTCGGATTTTTTCCAAATGACAAAATATATAATATATAGTATGATTTTAGGCGGATATTTAAAATCAAAGCACGTAAATAATGTATTTCTTAATAAATACGTATTTTCTGACACGTCTCGTATAGTTTTTCTTTTTATCAATACACGTTTTTTTTAACGTAACCTAGCCTCCTCGTGATTTTGATTATTGTTAGGAAATATTATGTTGAAATGGGATCAACGGTCTTTAAGTGGATTCGTAAAGGCAACTTTTAACATATACAATTTCAAATGTATTCTCTTGACGATTTTAGGGTGAAACACGTGCCTGTGATATATAAACAAACTTTTGTTTGTCTTATACAATATGGTATTATGAAGATTGTGATTTTCATTCAGTGAAACTTACGAACAAAATTATGTACAAAAATAAAAATAAAACATTAACATTTCATGTTAAATCGACTGTGAAATACGAGTGTTTTAGAAAAAACGAATTTTAAGGAAATTTGTCATATTCCCACTATTATTATAAATGGATATTCTAACTATGTTATAACCTGCGGGTAAATGCGGTTATAGTGGATCAAAGCAGTAACTTCGTATTATCTGAAAGTTTACAGTGTATCAATAATCCAAATGATGCGGATCGAGTTATATACAATATATTTAAAAGTTTTATTTTATATCTTGTAAAATATTATTTATCGGCTATTCCTGGTTAGTAAAAAATCGAGAACGCTTTACCGGTAAAGAATAAATAAAGATCTGTACCATATTTTTCAAAATCTAATTTCGTAAATTATATTGACAAATCACCAAGTTTTATATAAAATTGAATTATGGCTCATTTGATATGAACAAATACAATTTTATTATTAATTTTTTTGATATGATATAGGTATTCCTAGCACTCTAGCGGGGGCGTATTTTCCCACCGGGATACTGGGAAATTTCTTGATGGGCCAGTATATATGAGAACCACTGCCTTATATCTATATTGTAGCCCAGTGTGATCCAATCCCGCAAATTATCATCATCATCAATCTCTGCAAATCACACGTGGCCGTGGCCTTAGACAACTTTTCTTTTAGTCTTTCAAAATATTGGTAAACAAAAAATTGGTAAGGTCCATATTGTATTTTGAACAAAATAAATTGAAATTTTATAATAATGGTACCTACTATGCCTTTCAATGCGATATTTCATTTTCAGCCGTTATACAAATAATTATAATACATATAATAATATATTATAGTATACGAAGTCACGAAGTATTGAATAACTGGACTTTTAATAATTTTATCCAAAATTCCCCTTGTAAAAATGTATATTATATTTTACGGTATAGAAGTGATCAAATGCTAAAATCACTCAGTTTTTCAGAAACTTGCATTTCCCAAAACATGTTTTGACTAGTTTTCAATAATTTTTTATTAATGCGTAACAATACAAACATGTTACTGATTTAAAACTATTTTTTTAAATTATTTCAGATAAGTATTTAATGTTTAAACATTTTTCAACCGTAAGATTTATATTTTTCTTGAAATCTCCTTAAAATTATCCATACAGAACTCCTAAAATAATTTATAAATTAATTAAATTTTTTTTATTTTGAAGAAGCTACAAATAATTTTTAACGGTGGAAAACCTTTAGCATTTTTATTTATCATTTGGTTTTCCTTCATGTATTCTATATAATATATAAGTTTTTTGATCTGTTAAAGGTCCGATTCGATACATTCTCCAGGGCCAAATATTTTCATTTATCCGCTACAAATACCTAGTACCTATAGTGTATTATTTTTTAATAATATCAATTTATTAAAATTATGCAAAGATGGTCAAGTTAATGGAAAAAAATTATCTTAGTTAAGTTAAGTAAAGTTGGCCGTCAGTCAAAGATTAAAAATTAATTGGGTAGGTTTAAATTTAACATAAAATAATATATTAACTTCACTCAGTTTAAAAAAAAAAAATCATTACCTATTTTATTTTGAATTTAATATTTAAGACTCAAACCACAAGCCTTTTTTTAAAATTATACAATAAACATTTTTACCATTTCCATTTTTTAGTATTAAGTGTTAGGTACGTATTTGGTTACCTTTGTATAAATATTTATATTATAGACAATAATTTAATCGATTACGTATTCCTGAATGATTGTAAAAATTAGGTACCTAACAATTAAATGTTAAGTTAAGCCAATGATAATTAATTTAACCTTGAAATTTTTCTAAATCCTTTGTCTCCTAATAAATGATGATTATCCTTTCATTAGCAAATAGGTAGAGGAATCAAATATCTTCATCAGTTTTCATTGATTAAGAGTTTCCGTTTTTAATTGACCATTCGCTCTATCAACTACCGTCTTGTATGTTCATTTTAAAGGCTCAGTCAAATTACGTTATTAAATTATTTTAATATGTACTAAAATGTGATATTTTTAGATCCATTATATAATATAACACTCTAAAATGTATCAACTAAAATACATTTAGTAAATAAAATATTTAAAATATAGTAATAATATTATGAATGAAATTCCTTTTAATATAAAATTGATTTTGTACTAAAAATAAGTATAATATTTTATATTATTATGTTATGAAATTAATATGTAAATTGTTTTAATTAAATATGTCAACTGAACATTTAATAGATATAACAGACAAACATTTATCACTCTTGTTCAAAATATATTATATATATATCTCAATTTACTCGTAAATTTAACCAAAAGTTCATTATTATTAAAATACTTATTTCTCATTTCTTCATATAGCTCAAACCTGAATCTTGAATACTAAATCAATGATTAAGTATTGCAATGTAGAGACTATTTTGAGTGAAACTCAGTATAATGCAGTGGCGAAGCGTGTATAAACCAAATGGGGAGACAAATTTAATAAATTCATACTAGGACATAGGCGCAACTAGCAAACAAATAAAACAAAACCAATAAAACTAATAAAAAACGAAAAATCAACAAAAAAAAAAAAAAAAAAAAAACCGCAAAGTTATATGTCGCGCGACTAACAGAAACACGCACTGACGATAAGATAATAATATTGTTATATTCTGCGATAAAACACTCCATGGCGTAGGTTAATAGTGTGGTAGGAACCGGTCGCATATTAGTATACCATATATTGCTAGAGAACCGTATATAAATCCTGAGCGCTCACATCATAGAAAAGAGATTATATAGAAAGGCGACTCCTGTAGAACGTTTTGATACTAACAGAACTACTAACGCTACCAGTGGCTGTCTTAATTACTAATCAACAATCGATAGTTAATATCGATTTATTATCAATATCGATTATCGTTAATGATAATATTGATAATAAAATATTCAATGTTTGGAAATTTTTAATTCCAATTAAAAATACACTTATGTTTTAGTCAAATTATTTTTATTAATATAATCACAGATATGAAAAAAAATATTAAATTGTACATGAGTAATTAACATTTTGACACATTGTTTCCGCTTTTTTTTATCCATATATCACAAGTTTCCTTGTCTTTTGGAAAAAGATGTCTTAATGTATGTACCTACCTTTACACATATTCACACATCGTTGTGTAATCATTCTATCTAAAAGCCGTGGTCGCGATGCAAACGCACGGGATGAGTATATATTTTACTCAACGTCCACACTAGAATAATTTTGACATTCCCTCAATCCGACGCAGAAAATTATGATGCGTGCGTCGAAATATGCTGATGTCAGGACACGGTTTAAATTTGAAAAATGTATAGTAGGTATATTTGTTTCCATTTTCCCGAAATAAACTCATTAGTACTCATATGATACCAAAATACCTGTTTATATTTTCGTCAAAATTAAGGAGTGATTGTAAATGCTTTTTTTAATATAAATTACATTTTTAAAGGCGGGCGGCGGCAGCCGGCAAGTAGGGGTTGGACAATCAAAATATAACTTATAGAATGTAACATCTAGAAAAAATTTGCTATCAAAAAAGCTCTATACTCCAAAACTCCTATTCGACTGCTTCTGCCCCATAAGTTGTTTCCGAAGAAAAAAATAAACATCATTGTAAAACCAATAGGTAGATAAAAACTTCCTAATAGGTACTATGTACATACTTATATATATATATATATATTATAATTTTATCTGTTATAGGATTATAGAGCAAAAACTACTTTTAATAATAATATAAACTATAAAAGTCATAAACGCAATTCTTAAAATGTATGTAAGATCCGTTTACAAATTATCCCACCTGATCCTAATATACTTACCATAAAATTATAATATACCTATATAGTATAAGTAATATTAAATTCGTGTTGCATATTACATAAAATAATATATAATATATTATCTATATAAAATTCATTAAACAGCTACAGAACAATATTCTGTATCGTAAGGCAACCTATAAGTCAAGCAGTTGGCCGAGAATTTTTAAATAAACGGTTGTTTCTTTTTCCATTGTTTCAAAACTAGTATAAAAAAAATGTTTGCCATATCATACACGTTTTATATTCTCATAATCAAAAGTTTATATTGTGTTTTTTTTTTATAATAGGTACCTATATTTATGTTATTGATAGAAAAGTTTGATACGTGCATTTATATAATAATATAATATACTCGTATGTACCTACTATATTCAAAGTATTAATATTTGATATATCTTGATCCTGTCCCAATAATGTACCCAATGAATATAATATGAGCCTCATTGATCATCTTCGAAATGTTATTAATCAGTTAACTGACGTGTACTTGTTGCGAACATATGTCAGTTGGCCGCTGCAAGCGTTTTTATTACATTTTGCCTGCTGCAGCGCGCGGTATAGTGGTATGTATAATTCCATCCGGCGGACATCGATTACTCACTCTACAGCATATTAATCAATAACCTACTATATTACTATAACACACACACCATATTATTATAACCGTTATACTTTTAATTTTATTTGTCCAATAATATTTATAGGAGATTTAAATATTTTGATGTTGCCATGTTTTGTTTTTTAATATTCGAGTACACGATTAAGATAAAAATAGTACTACGTGATTCATGAGTGTATAGCGCTTATCGGTTTGCCACGTACGCGACGATAAAAGTGAATATTCAAATAATAAACAAGTTACAATACTTACGCTGCTTTATTATAGGTACTCGAAATAAAATTTTTACATTTTTATATACTTGTTTTGTAATCAAATTCTTTAACAATTTGTTGGTAGATTAATACGCAAATTTTATGTATACATTATATCTAACCAGTTCGAATTGGTATATTTTTTTTCTCAAAAATTACATCACAGCACATTTTATACATTTTAATACGGTTCAATTTGTTTTTTAGATAAACCTATACATTTAATTACCAATCGTACACTTAATATATTATGTATATTTCAATCCCTGTTAAACATTATTTTATTAATTAATTACTTATCTAATAGCATTCAATTTTGCGTTAATAACATTATCAGTATATAGTTATATTATATATGATTTTTCTACTATATCAGTAATGACTTATGTACCTACGTAATACACTATAATATTATAGTATATTATATATACTCTATTATATTAGTACCAATATTTTATAGGTACCTAACTAATAAATAAATAATCTGATATTGCATGTATGAATGATAATAAACGATTGTCACGTATCATTATAATGAATTCCTCAGTTAGTTGTAACTTATAGTAAACCTTCTATAGAAAACGTATATTATAGGTATTGGCTACCATACACAATACATGTAGAATCCGGGTTTAATATTTAAAAAATTTTTTGTTTTAGATCTATTTTATAAAGTCGTAATTTGTGAAATCATTGCTTTCTGTTGCTGGAAGAAAATCTTATTTTACTACATATTATATTGACAGTGTTCGTTACATATTTTTAACGGGATCAAGATTTTCTTTTGACACTGATTTCTCCATCAGAAGGCTTCGTTAACACTGGTGCCTAATTTTAATACCATTTATACCTATTTAACGATTATATGTTATTATATTTTATAAAATAATGTTACAACTTTATCCAATATTTGATCAAAGTAAATAGATACCTACTTCAAAATATTGTTTAGTTGAAATAAAATGGTTAAATTCACGGAATGATTCCCATTAAAACCTAATTTTACGAAAACTAAACTTTTATGTAGATAGGTACAATTAATAAACTGTAATGGAGCTACATATGCACGTAGCCGCGAGTTGGATCCAAGAGTACTATAGGCTCCCTAAAAAAGTCAGTGGGCCCGATTTAGTTAACGACTTCAGTTTTTATTTTAAACCATTAGAATTATCAATTATGGATATATTTTTATTTATCTAAAACCCAAATATACAATAAATTTACACCAAAAATGAACATTGAAACTTTTAAAGTTAAAATAAACTTAATTAAACTTTCTCATCTGTTTTTTTAAAATTTATGTGATGAGAAATAATATTTTTTTATTGTTTAAATCTACTTCAAAATAATAAAACTGGTGACTGTTAACATAAGTGAAAACTTATAATGTGTCTCAATTTCCTAAATCAAAACATACCAATATCTACCGTAACCAATAATTTTTATTTTATTATTGAACGATTTTTCACAAATCATAATATCATTTTCTACTTAAAAACCTTGTATAATTATTTAAGGGAAATAATATCTACCTATAAACTTACATTTCTGTATAAAATGAATATTGTTAAAATTAAAATTTGTATGGATATTATGGGGTTGTGAAAGAGTGAAAAGTATAGAAAGGGGCCAATAAATCTTAGAGGGTGGAAAAAGTCCCGACTACGCGAGTCTAGAGCTACAGATCAAAATATAAATTTGTTCATCTCATTCATCCTAGAAATTACTTATTCAAATAAAAAAGTTATTTAAACATTGTTATGAAAATATATTTAGAAATCTAATCATACATTAGAAATTTTGAACCCTACATCACCTCTCTTGTATACGACCCTGAAAGTACCTATATGTACCATAAAGGACATGGTCATGGGTTTCACCTCATCCCACCACCATTGTTTTATCAAAAAAATTATATTAAAATTCTCATTGGTGAAAGAAGAATGGGGTAATTTTCTCGACAACTTACAATGAAAAAAACATCAAATAATCAAATAAGGATTCAGAAGTTTTTTTATTTTTAAACATCTTTAAGATATTTAAAATGTATTCTTCTATAGATGAAACTTAATGATTTTTATTTTAAATGTTTCGTAGTTTTAAGTCATTCTTAAATGTTTTACCCGAATTTAAAGAAAAATCTAAATTATTGTCTTTTTATTAATCAATGTGTTTATTATTTATTTTAAATTTAAAGTTTTCTGCTGCAACTTTTTATATTGATAGTTATTGATGTTTTAGAATTTTTTCATATCTTTAGGTAAATATGGGTGTACATTATAGTTACTAGCTATAATATAGATAGTTAATTAGAATTTTAACTGAATTATATAATAATAATAAGTATGCCTAATATTAATTATACTCGATTAAACAAAATATAAATTTTATATTTTATAAATTGTATAATGCCTTAATTTTCGTAATAAATCTTGTTTAAAAATTACGCTCCTCGTCCGGAACTATAAAAAACTCAACTCATCCCCTTCCCTTCATAGAAAAAAATACCTGAACACGTATTTGTAGTGTGCATCTATATTGTTTGAATTCATTGATCATTCAGTGGTGCACAAAATATATCAAAATGCATTGAAAATCATAATGTGTATAATAAATTATTATTATAATAAGACGTAATTAAAGTGACGTGTGCGCGCGCGATAATATTCTGTAAGGTGCACGCGCGCTTGGTCGCTAGGGTGTGTACAAGCAGTACAAATACACATTTTATTTTTTTTTTTTTTTATACCTAATATTCTCCTTCCCGTGGCAATAACAACACGGCGCTCGTCTCGTCGTCACAATATAATCATAATAATATTAGTACGTCCCCACCCGCTGCCATTGTTTATGTTTACAAGGTAGTCGTCATATTATTATTCTATTGTGCGCCAAATATTAAGTCCGAATGAAATGACGCGCACGCTTTTCTCGGCAACGAAACGATAAAAAAAGGAAGCGGCTCAACAGATTTAATTTATTTTTCTTCTTTCCCTCAATAGTCGTTCCTTTCCGCGGCGTTGTCGCGCGTTTAGCGGTGGCACGTGGCCCGCGTTGCCCTACTTCCGGAATGCCTGCCGCGCAGTCAGTGCATTTTCCGCGGACGAGCATACGCGTATATTATTATTATTATTATTATTATTATTATTACTATTATTATTATGTAGTTTATTTCGCACGAGCCCGTGTGCTGACGCCGCCACGCCGCGTCGTTGGCTGGGGACTGGTCGTGTGGCGACACGCGCGCGCACGCATCACACAGATCTATTTGATAATCGCTACGGTGGTGGAAGTATCGGTGTGGCAGAGGTGGCGGCGCGGTGGATGACCTACTTGTAATCACGCGTCCACGCTGAACGCAACTTTACTTGCCTACACAATCAATATCGCAAGGGGGCGAAGCCTGCTGCCGCCACCGCCGCGCCGCCGACCGGCCTCCCGCGCGCCACGACGGGATCGTGTTCTCCGATAAATCGCGAAATATTAAATAATAATCGCCACAACAGCTTCACATCTATTCTCGAAATAATATTATTGCCGTCGTACACCTATGCATATTTTTTTTTTTATAAAGTTTTATAATCGATACAGAAAAAATCCGCGTTTTTGATACTTGGTATAAATATTAATATAAACAGAAATTTGATTGCGATGTGTTGGGTTTCCAGGTTCGAACAGGATACATTTTAAAAAAACCCTCAATTTTCTAACGTGAACATATCAAATCAAACATAGTTTGACTTGAATTTGATTTTTAAAAAAATCATCTTTTGGCTAATCGATTAATTTAAAAACACGAGAAATAAATAATTGCTATAATTTCTAATAAATACACCCATACAGCTGAAATCGTACGAGCTGCGCACACGTTGCTTCCGTTCACCACGTGCACGTACGAAACACAATAATACATTGCCTATTTTATTATTTTTATTAATCTTGCCCTCTTCTTGCGTAATTTTACTACTCTGGTGCTTATCTTTTTTATTGGATTTGTTTTTGTCAAATCGTGCCGAACGCGCATGCGTAGAATGGCTGGCAACATATAGTAGGTAGGTGTAACCTACTCGTGTTTCGCGCTGTAGGACTTTTTTGTATTAATCAAAATTTTAATAATTTCAAAACCACAAGTGATACGGATACAATATTGAACATAATAAAAAATAGTGAACTTCTATTTAATCGTATTTATTTTTTATGGAAAATGTGTTCGAACCAACAGCTGTTATATAATTTCGTGTGATACCATACGGTTTACGAATATTTTTATTTTTTCCCCTTTTAGATACCTATCTTATTATTTACGAAATATACCTATAGTAAATGGATGAATATTTTTTATGTATAGATAAGCAAGCCCTAAGCTATATAGGTATCTTGTTTGAAGAGAAAAAATGTATACCTATTATATAAGTGCTGATTATAGAAATATAATTAATAACTTATACAATTACAAGTATAATATTCAGTAATATGAGTGGAAAACATTTAAGCTGGTGTTCTTCTATATCCAAATGTATGATAAAATTATAGTTACATTATACCTGTATAGCCGTATACCTATATACCTATATACCTATAGTATTATACATTTATTTGTACAATATTGTACAATAGCTCGTTTTTATATATTTTATAATCAAATTTTTATAATTGAAAGATTAAAATAAATAAAGTGTATATTTTGATTTTCTTTTTAGATGGCAGTAACTTGATATTAACTTCATTAGATTTATCATTAAATTTTCAATAAAAATGTATTCACTGAACCGTTAGCTTTTTTTTTTTAAACAACATGATTGAAACGAATATGGTTGAATTGAATCTAACCTGGATTGTGAATTCAAGATCCTGTATTAACTCTTATATTTTGTTATGGAACAAATAAAATCTATTTGCTTTTCGAGCTAACTGAAAAAATAAATGAAAATTAAATGATAAAATATATTAGCTCCTCTGGATAAATTCCAAAACAAATTAAATCTATGTAGGTATTCCAATTCCACACCGTACAAGTGCAAATTTGTATATATCAATTTATTTATATTCTATAGTCTACACAAGGTAGAGAGGAGGGTATGTAATTTTTTTTTTGGCGTAAAATAATAATTAACACTACTAAACATTTGGATACTCTTCCCTCTTTATAACCCTATCTTTAATATTGTTTTTTCTAAACTTGACATGGAGTTCCAGCCGTTTTGTAGTGTCTATTATTATTTTATATCAAAAAAATTTCGTACCCTCCTCTCTCCCTATGTGTAAACAATAGATATATTGATATATTATAATAATTTAAACCACATTGTAAAACTAATTTAATTTTGTATTTTTGTTTATTAAAATATGCTAAACAAAATTCTGATACACCCCCTACATAGAATATGCACATATCCCGGACAAAATATACTGAAGGAATAGATCTTATTTGCTCTGGAATTTTTACCATGAGAAGCAAAATAGACTTTATATCAGTGCACGAGTTTACTCTGAATTTACCCATAGGTTTTTTTTTTTAAGATATGGATATATAGTATGTATAATATAATGTATTTCTCTCGATAAAGTGTTAAAAGATAAACAATATCTGCTACACTGGTATGGATGATGTGTTACTGAAATAAATTATAAAATATTAAATATGTGTATTGTGTATACTTGGTTACTGTGTTATACATAACATAGTTAAAATATAGATACACTATGTAGTATGAATGAAAACACATTTTAAAAAACAATATTAAACCGAAATTATAATTCTGAAAAACATTAATGATAAATATATATATTTGTTCTTTATTTCTTATGCTTACTATACTAATTTTACGATTCCGTACGAAACGAGAAATGTATCGGTTTGAACGCGCATGTGTTTTTTCTATATGTCTGCAGTATATTTTTTTTTCAGGTCGAATGAGTCCCCCTTACCTATTTTTATTTAATAATATTATACTTTGCTCACAAGTCACAATCGTCTTTCGATTGCAATGTGATTTATTTTTGCTTTCAAATTTAAAATAATAATACACTATCTTGTCCAACTTAGACACACAGCATTTAGAAAAAATATTGTGTAAATATTGTATGACGATTAATTTAAAATATGCCGAATGTAGTCTTGTTTTAATATACCAAAAATGTTAGTAAAAAAATATTTTTTTGGCAGTTATTATACAACTTTAAAGAACTGGCTACATATTATATATGTTTATTTACATTTATAGCTCATATAATTGTAAAAAATATAATGGTATTAAAAAATTTTTTTTTGAAACTGGGAATAGGTGTATTTAGAGGGATAAGCACCTCTAAAATGTTTAACCCTTCAGAATTTTAGTATAAGAGGGATCATTCCAATAAACATTGTACACAATATTAATAAACAACTTGAGTTTTTGTTAAATAGTAATAAAAAAAATTTTAATTAAAAAAGAAAATAAGTGTGATGTAAATATTTGAAGCATTAAAGTGCTTATATATTATGAGTAAAACATAAAAGTTAAGGCATGCGATTCGAACACGATGGTCAACATTTCAATTCTCAGTTCCGGAGTTTGTAATTTCTTACGGATTTTCAATCATGTAAACCTTGAAGGGACAATCCAATGTCCACGACCCATCCCCTACCAGGGTTCCTTTACCTGTACGGATTTGTATATTTTTATTTTTGTGATTGAATTGAAAGAAAATGTTTTGAAAATAATATAATTTTCCTGAAAATCTATGTATTATTTAATACATAATTTTATTTTAATGCTGTAGGTTTCGCCAGTTGAATAACTTTTCATTTATTTATTAACGCAAACAAAAAAATTCTGGATTACAACGTTGATGGAACTATATCACAATTATTAAATAATGGCATGTGCGTACTAGGTCCAATTACTCTACCGGGAAATAGTCCAGAAATCGTTTTGAAAACGGCAAAAAAGAGGTCTTTCTATAAGTTCCCTCCACAAACATCAAGAAATTGTTTTGAAAAAGGTTATTCGTGTAATAATTGAAATTGTGTCTTTGGTATAACTGCGCCCCTGACACATACCCTCTTACCAGATCCTTATAAAAGAGATACCTATTTGGGAGGGGCAGGCTTTAAATAGGGCCCAAAATTTTAAAAGGGCCTACCGAGATTTTCCGTAGAATATAGTATGCGCCTGAATTCATACCTTTCTACAGTAGTTTTAAGAGTACACTATATTAATATTTACAACAACGAAATGAATGATATTCGCTTTGGTTATTAAACAATTGATTCTAAATATTTAATAATTTCAATATTACCTACTCATTAATCAATATTGTATTTATACATTTAAAACGGGGTTTTCGTCGAAATATATTATGTAATAAATTTACTTCGGTACATAATATGGTACTACAAATAGTATAGGTATATTAGTATATATATTATTATATGCATTGTATTGCAGCTCGAGAAAAGTAAAAATACCTTTAGTGAGTAGTATGATCATTAACTCCTCTATAGTTTCTTTCATTATTTAAAAATTGACAATTTAATGTTGTTAAAGTAATTTACCTGCAAAATGTAAAAATACAAATTTTAGTTGCAATTGTTTTAAATTCCACAATATATTTACTCGTGTTTCGAAGACTAAATTAGATTAGGTAAAATAAAAATAAATTTTTGAAGTTTTACACTTTTACTATAGTAATATTATAATTTTCTTGTCGAGATTAATTAAAATAAAATAAAATAAATGTTGAGGACACCTATGAGAGATATATATACTCTGACCGCTTGATCGATGAACAACTGAATATTTTGTACCTACCTACTCATATATTTCTACCTATAACCCTTATTCTTAATCCTTTGATAATTAAGGGGCAAATAATTAGTTTTTGATATTTCATTTTCAAGCTATTTGCGTCATAATATAGACAATTGCTAAAAATAATATGTGGCTTATCATAAAACTATTGTTAAATTTATAATATATGCCTAATAATAAATAATATGGTTATAAACCTAACCATAGATGCAAATAGTGTGAGGCTTAAAGGAAATTAGTCCCTCTAAAGGAAATTTATCCCTCCGTAATATTAGTTCTTCCATAGTATTGTAAAGCTGTTTATGACCATTTGCACCAGTTCTACTTAATATTTAAGTTACACTTAAAATAATTTAAGTAGTGCTTAAAACTTAAAATATATTGCACCGACAAAAAACTATTTTTTAAATTACTTTAAGTCAGACTTACGTTAAGTAGACGTTTACCCGTGACTTATGTGGATTAAGTCGAACTTATCTATAAATTCTTATGATAATTGATAACAAAAATTTGTTAACTTGTAATATAATTTAAAACAAAATCGTCAAAATGGAAATTCAAACTGTGAATGATTTTACGGAAAGAGCTTACGTTATGCTTGAGTAAAGATAATAAAAATATAATATTTAAATATCAAGTAAAAAAAAAATGCAGTGGTCAAAATTATAGAAATAATTTTTTTAAATTTACTTGTTAATAACTAGTAACATATATCTATCTATTTATATATAAAAAAATTAATATCATAACAGTTTTTTGTAACTTAATGTACCTACCAAATTATTTTAAATACAATTTATTATTATATTAAATTTGTAATTAACGTCGTATAATAATAACAAAAAAATTAGTAGTACAATTGATTATATAATAAATGTTTATTATATAATACATGTTTATTATATAATCAATGGTAGTACCTACCCACCTATTTTACATACCTACCTACTTATTAATTTTTGTTTCTATTTCTATCTTAAGACGTTCAATTTTTAGCTTATGTTCAACTTTTTCCCTTTTTTCTTTAAAAATAACACTTGCAAAAATGGTGTCGGCTAATTCTTTTTTAATCTTGTTCATATTTTCTTGCAACATTACTAATTGGCGATGTTGAAGGCTTTCTGAGATTAGTATATTCTGATGTATTACATTGATTACCATTAATTTTAATATGCTTTTTTTATTTTAAATGATTTGCACTTATTGCTCTTGATTTCCATTCTATAGTACTGTGTTCAAGTATGCGAGAAGGTGTCTAAAATAAATTTATTTTGTAGTTCAATTTTATAGGAAAAAAAGAGACATAATATTTATAAATCAAAAATACTTACTACAAAACATTTTCAACTTCAAAATTATTAATTGCATTAATATAAATAACATCAGTTTCTTGAATAATTACATCATTTACGAAATCATCATCAAATACATTTTGTAAACCGCAAACAGTCACGTTTTTTATGGCATCAAGAGTTGCCGTATCTATAGGTGATATTAATGGTGCATTGTTAGAATCACCTCTAATTTTGCATACTTCTTGTCGATTGAGATCAAACACTTTACGAGTTTTTTTTTTTTTTTTTTGGATTTTCAAAACATTTTTTGAGAGATTCCATATTTCTATGTATACTGGAATTAGCATTAAAATCTAATGATATTTTATGTCATACGTCTTCTTTTTGTTTCCACGGTACTGCATCGGTTTTTATATTCAATTATATCTTTGTATTTATTAGAAGTGTTTATTAATAATAGTTTTTCTTCTGCCGAATAATTGAGACTTCTCTTTAGTTTAGATGGCATCCTAATAAAAGCATTATAATTATAATATAATATAATATATAAACATAATAATTCTATTAATAATAAATAATACCTAATAGCCAAAGATATGTATGACTTTTATAATAATATAAATTATCGGTACTTACTCAAACACAGACATAATATCAGTTATTAATTAATTTATACAAAATATTACAATTAATATGCAAATACAGAACATAAATAATTACACTATAATTAGTATTAAAAGTTTAAAGTAATAACAGAAATGAATTAATTGCAGTTGATAACCAATCGAAAAATTAAACTAAGCCATACCTTAGTAAGTTTTATTAATATTTATTGGTGCAACAAATTTTATGTTCTGCTTAACTTAAGTAATACTTAACGTTAAGTTTACCTTAAGTCTTGTTTAGTAAGGGAAAACTTAAGCAACATATTGGTGCAAATTACCATTACTCTTTTATTAAATACGTATTGCCTATTGGTACATAATCCCCCTTCGATTTAATTCCCTATTTGTGCCTATGATTATAATAAATTTATAAAAATAACGTAAAGCCTAGTGAGAGGTATCTGTATACTCACTTTTGAATCTAAAATTTTTATCGGGTATGGAATAAATATCATTTGGGTCTTAGCTAAAGCACTTGAACAATTCTTAAAAGCCATTATCCTTTCAGTTATCCTACACATTAAGAAATAGGATATGTACTTAACACAGACATATTCTGATTTCCAGTGAAATTTCCTATGAATTTAGATTCCACTTAACTCTTTTTGTAAAATGAGTAAATATAGGAACTATATTTTATGTAGAGTTTAATTTTGATAAATAATGGATTGATACGATGGCTATTTAATTTAATATTGTATCTTATTATACACTACGTATTTTTCAATTTATATCTTCTTCTCCTTCGCCTTCTCTCCCAACTATTTGGGGTCGGCCACCCTGGTCCTACACTTCCACTTAACTCTATCTCCCGCATCTTCTTCACTTACTCCCACCTTCCTCATATCACTCGCCA